>VMDR010009658.1:0-32835 GCA_007922815.1 Macrotus californicus
ACTTCACAGTTACAAAATCTTTTTTCTTGTGAAAATAACTTTCAAGTTTTATTCCCTTAGTAACTTTCAAATATAGGACACACTATGGTTAACTATAGTCATTTGGTTGTGCATCATATCCACAGAGTTTATCTTATAATTGGAAGGCTGTACCTTTGGAACAACCTGTCAATTCCCTGGCTCCTAGCTGCACTCCCTCCCAGATTGGGCAACCACAAATCTGATTTTTGTTTCTATGAGTTTGGCTTTTTATAGATTTTACATATAAGTGAGATCATACAGTATTTGCCTTTCTCTGGCTTATTCCACCTAGAATTATGGCTTAAAGATCCATCCATGTTCCTGAAAATAGCAGGATTCCCTTTTTTATGACTGAATGGTACTCCATTGTGTGTGTGTGTGTGTGTGGGCATGTGTGTAACACAATTCCTTTATCCATTTATCTGTTGATAAAGACTTAACTTGTTTCTGTGTCTTGGCTATAATGAATAATGCTTCAATAAACATGGGGTTCATATAGCTCTTTGCTATAGTAAGTTTTGGGACAAATATCCTGATGTTGAATTGCTGGATCTTATGGCATTTCTATTTTTAACTTTTTGAGAAACTTTCATACTATTTTCCATAGTGGCTCCACCAATTTATACTCCCACCAACAGTTGTTCTTTCTTGTCTTTTTGACGATAGCCATTCTAACAGGTGTGGGGTGATTTCTCACTGGGGTTTTGATGTGTGTTTCCCTGATGACTGATGATGTTAGCCAGGGATTTTTGTTGTACTTCAGCTGTGGAACAGAGAAAAGTCTGTCTACTCTATCTTCATGGACCTGCAGGTCCTTATTTTGATATTTTTAGCTTGGATTTGATTTGGTTTCCTTTAGGCTTCACACTGTTATCTGCATGCTTTTGCCGTTGAGCAGAGGAAGACTTAGTGAAAGTTTCTGGTAATAATTTATATAAGTTTGCAATAGTTTTGGGGGGGAAACACTGGAATCAATAGACTATGAGCATTTTCCTCATTCATTCTGTTCATGTTAAAGAATGAAATGCCACTGATATTTCTCAATTGCTAATTAAATGCTTACTCTAGACCAGCCACCATGGTTGGCTCTGGGTATAGAATAATCAGCGAGGTATTGACCCTGCCCTCAGAAGTTGATGGTGTAGAAAGAAAAACAGGAGTAGACTAATATTTTAATACATTGTAGTAACTACCATGTTAAAGATAAGCCCACATGACAGTTATGGAGCCAATTTTGAAGAACAGAAACCATCAACTATAACTGAAAAACAAAAAGAAATAAAAAAATCAGAGAACAGAAACCAACTCTTCCTAACTTAAAAATAAAGAGATTTAGTGAAAGGGTATTGACCACAAACAGAATCAATAGAACAGCGTGGGGAGAAGGCCTACAAAGAGAGAGAAATCAAGGCAGTTGTGAAGCACTGAGAAACGGGACCCGGGCAGGGTCTCTGAGCCAGAGTGGTCCAGTCAGAGCCTGGCCCCTGGTGTGAAGAAGCTCTAGTTTCTCTCCTCCTGGCACTGTTTACACAAGACTCAACATCCTGGAAGAAAGCATCTGATACCAGCCTAGGCACAGCTTCTGTGCCTGATTGTTCAAGGCATGAGAGATAGGAGCTCACTACCTCTAGGTTCTGTGACAGAGGGCAGACGTTTGGCTTTACTAGCTGAATGAAGGATGCACAAAAGAAAAGAAACAAAGGTTCATTCTCTAGAAGGAAACGCAGCTCAAAAATGACAAAAGCCCATGGCTATAGCTAAGCGGAGACTGCTGCATGGGAAGACTTAGTTAGTCCCAGACTGAGAAAGAGGATGTTTAGGAAGGGAGACGAGCATGTGCAAAGTCTGGGGCAAGGGGAAACCTGCTGAATATAGACGACTAAAGTAGTTCCTTATGGCTGGGGCATGGGGCTGGAGAGAGCATGTGGTGCGGACAAAAAGGGCAAGAACAGGAGGAAATGATGTTAGGAAGACAGGAACACGGTGACACTGTCTTGAGAATAGTGGAAAGCCTGGAGTCCATTCCTGAGGATGAGGGAGATGCTAAAGTGTTCCATGTGCAGTTCTGACAATGTTATTTTTGAGTAGGCTTCGCTTTGGCCATCCCAGTAATTCAAGGAGAGATGAAAGTAGCCTGGACCTGGATGATACTGAGTGGGTGGGAGGTGTGATTAATTAGACCTAAGGGAGGAGGTGAGGGTGTGGGAGGAGACAGGAAGACTCCAGGTTTCTGGCTCAAGTTGCTGCATGGATATTAAAGCCACAAATGGAGGAAGGAGATTGCAATGAGGGAAAGGAGTTTGGTGTTGGACATAATGAGTTTGAAGAAAGTCATTGAATATATGTGGTTTTGAAAGTTAGGAAAGAGATTAAGGCAAAAGATTTAGGTTAGGTATTCATCACTATGTAGAAGGCAAAGTCATAGATTAAAAATCCCAGCAATAATATATAGAGTAAGAGATGAGACCCTAGCATGGGACCCTCACAGCCTCAACACTTCAGGGTTGAGATGAAGAAAAGCAGCGGCCAGTGAGAATCACAAGGGTGACCAAAGAGGTAAGAGGGAAAACAGATGAGTGGCATCAGGGAACCAAAATAGGGCACTTTGAGCATGAGGAAATGGCCACTAGTGTCAAACGCTGAGTAAAATAAGGAGGGAGAGTTACCCACTGGATTTGTCAGCAAGAGGGGCTAAGGGGAAAGAAGAAGTTCAGAGGAGTGGTGGGAGCAGCAGCCTGATTGCAGCTGGCTGAGGAGTAAGGACATAAAAACAGTACAGCCCTTTGGTACTCAATACTGCTGCACAAGAGCCTCACCTTCAGAGCTTTCAGAGCTTACTGATGCCTGGACCCATCCCTCCAAATTCACATGTACTTTGACTGGAGTAAATTTGCATGATGTATTACTTTCCTCTTCTTGCTGTAACAAATGAGCACAAACTTAGTGACTTAAAACAACACAGATTTATCTCACAGTCCTGCAGGTCAGAGGTCTGACACAGGGCTCACTGGGCTACAGTCAAGGTGTCAGCAGAGTGCTGCTCCTTTCTAGGGACTCCAGGGAAAATCTGTTTCCTTGTCTTGTTCAGTGTCCAGAGGCCCCCTCTGAACTTCTTCAAAGTCAGGAGTGTTTAACCTCTCCATCCTTTCTTCCATAATTACATCTCCCTCTGTCCTCCTGCCTCCCCTTTCCACTTTTAAAGACCCTTGTGATTATGTTTAGGGTCTACCTGATAATCTGAGGCCATCTCTACACCTCAAAATCTGTAACTTAATCACAGGAAAGGTAACAGGTCCTGGGGATCATGGACATCTTTGGGGGATCATATTCTTGATTACCCCACACAGGTCAGATTTTAAACACCCAAGGTGATTCTTTCCTAGAGATCAGAATAAGGCAACATAAGAAAGAGAAAAAGAATGATAATGAAGTTGATAGTTTTTTAGTTTAGTTTTTTTTTTAATGAGGTGAACAATAGTAGAAATAAAGAAGGCAATCATTTCAATTCTTCCCTCTTTGTTTCCAGTGGAGTCTAAGAGGTAAAATTATGTTTGAGAAAAACAATTTTTACTTGACTCCTTTTAAAGTCTTCCCAGACCTGACTCTTTTCCCCTTCTTGTGTTACTCAAAATATGACATATTGTGTGACGCTTCCAAACCATAGTTATAATTAAAAAGATGAGCAAAAGATATGCAGTCACATGCTCAAGGTGAGCCTGAAGATATCCAAACATAGCTTTAATAGCAAATGAGCTTTCAGAGACAGAAACTGAAGAGGCTAATCTGAAATGAAACTCAATTTTCTCCAACACAGCAGCCTGAGGTTACTTGAGACCAGCCTTTGTCAGCACAGGGGACTCAGAAATGAGAGTGCAGAGATGATCAGATGCCAAGATTGCCATATTGCACAGGGAAGGCGAGCATGTGTTTTGGTTGGAAGGGGGAAGAGTGTTCAATTAATCCTGAAATGTTTGCAAAAACAAATGATGGGCAAAAGGAAAACTCAACTTGAAAGGGGTGTGATTCTTTATGAAAAACCGTCTCCACCAGTCTGGCAGCCACAAAATAAACACATCAGCCAGCCAGGCCGGAGCAGATAATTAGAGGGAACGGCAGCACGTGGAGTTTTTGTTAAGACCAAGACGGCGTGGCAGATGGACAGGCCGCAGTGGCCCCTCAGTGACCCACCACTGTGGGCGCGGGGGAGGCTGAGCCATGTCTTCCCTGGTCCTCCTGGGGACAAGGAACCAGCCGCTTCTCCTTCAAACTGAGGCCCAAAAGGGAAGGAAGACATTCAGACTGTGCAAGCGTCTGTCCATGCCTCAGCTTCTGGCCAGCAACAGAGGAACACAGGGCCAGGGTAATTAAGCCCCTGGAGGGTTCTCACAGGCTGTCAAAGGGAGGGGATTCCTCCTTGCTCTGCAGACACTCCCATTCCAGGCACTCCCAGATTTCCAAGGGTTGAGGATTACCTTGCGCATGGCACCTCAAATATAGAGGAGAAAGACACACATACACACACACACACACAATGTGTATTCTGCTTAAGCAATGGCCCCATTGTTACATTTAAATATGAACATTTACATAATTCAATTAAGGCAGAGTGCTGATCTCCACAGAACGAAGGCTGGGGTTTACAAGGGCGCCTGCGCCCTGCTCCCACGGTGGAGTCTGGGTCATGAAATAACCGTGCCTTCGTGGCCGGACTTGTGCCTGCTTGACAGGAGAGCACCAGTTTGACAACAGTGATCATCCAATTCCCCCAGGCAGATCGCTTAATGACTGCTCTGCATCGACCCAATAGAATATTTGATTTGTGTGGCTGTAAAAGGCACTGTCGGCTGCCAGGTTGGGGTGAAAATATTGGAAATGACATAGTCAAATGTAAGGATGGCCAAAATATTCTGAGGTCTGCACTCCTGCCCTGTCTCCCCCTTCCTGTCTTCTCCTGAGGAGTGCAGATGGGTTGGGATTTGACACACAGAGAGGGCTGGGTCTGTATCCGGCTGTTCCCTCCTCCCCACCCCCTAGGCTCTGATCCTGGGAAACCACTTCTCTCCACTCAGCAGAGTGCCATCTTTGTCTGCTTCCAGCCTTGCCAGCATTGCCACTCTGCTCCTCCTGGGGCAGAAGACAGGGTGTCATGACCCATTTCAATTGAGAGTCCAGTTGCCCCTCACCACTACCTCTTGCTCGCTGCACCTGCCTGCCCAGAGCGGCCTCTGCTCTGGCCACTCCAGAGGGGCGCTCTCTGCAAAGGCATGAGTTGCTCCCAATGAGGCCTGTCTGGAAGTCTCTGAGCCCTCCTGAGAGATGGCGTCTAGTTTGTTAATGGAGAATATGCTTCCAGGCTCTTTTCTGTGCACTTACACATTGTAGCAGCCAACTGCCCATTTGTCCTCCCCCTGCTCTGCTTCCATATCTATGGGCTCCTGGTCACCTCTACCAGTGGAAGGCACTGGCAGAAGATTGGAAGGTAGAAAGCAGGAAGAAGCCTTTCTCTGCTTCCTACCAGCATCTTCTCCAGAGCTTCAGAACCCATGGGACAGGCCCACCAGGTTTAGTTCCCAGGGTATGACCATGATTCTGAAGGCCTGTCAATACTGTCTTCTCTGTCCCTCTAACAGAAGGATGGTAGCAGCTTCCCACTTTGCTAATCACTAGATGACCTGAAGGTCTTCTATTGCTTCCCTCTTCTTCCATCTAATGAAACCAATTCTCTGTACTAGATTCATTCATAAAATCATCTTAACCATTTCTAAGTGCACAGTTCCACAGTGTTCAGTATTTCACCTTATTATAGATTTATTCTATCTCAGAAACTAGAGAAATTGCTACTTACCTCATTGATGTGGCTCATGGATTGGTTTTAAGAAACAGAGCCTCAAAATAGGATTCTGTTTTGGGTTGCTCACCTGTTAGAGCCTGAATATAGTCCTCATCTCCCCACAAATAGAAACAATACATGGCATGCCAAGGCAATGTCTTTATTTAAATTATCACCTGAAGGTTGCCCAGCATAAGGGGCCAGTAAAGATTTGGGAATTCACATTACTGCTGCACTCCACTAGTGTGAGCTTTCACGTGGCCTACTGCTTCTGAAGGTGCTGAGAGCTTACAGACAGGAAACTATCGTACAAGCTCAGGCACAGGTACAGAACCATTGAGTTGCTTTGGTATCTTTAAAAGAATCTCTTATTTCTAATAACCCCAGGGTAGACATGTCTGAAGATTTGGCCAAAAAAAAATCTAACAGTGCATGTTACAGAATAACATCATAAGTAGAATACAAAATGTAGCCATGTGTTATATGTTAACATCAGTGTTTAGTTGAGAAGGAGTGTGATATTGAGCCTGGAGAGAGGGACATTTGGATGGTGTGACAATGCTTAGAACCTTGAACCAGCAAATCCTCAGAGCTCCCCTTGCTGTGGAGCGGTCCATCCTTTCTTCTCTCTGTACTAGGCTTCCCTTGCTTAAAGTCTGTAATGTAATGATCTTACCTTCGACAGTTCTTGCAATGCAATACTGTCCGCCTCAAGACCCACTTTTACTAGTTCTTATTGCCTCTGGACCCATAAATAGAATCCCATGTCATCATACTCTAAGGGGAGAAATGCAAAGTGTGCTCTGGGAAAAGATATCTTTTACTCCAAAGGAAATGTAAGATCTTGCTATTCTAATGGGCATGAACCTGGAGAAGAGCTGTGCAAGCAGATTCAAAGGGTCACAGCCTAAGAATAGAAAATAACATTAGATGAGGCTGCATATGTCAATAAGGATACACTTACTCAAGATTCCAGACAATGTTCTAGCTCATGCAGCTGGAAAGAGTTCCAACAGTTTCCTTGATTGGTTGACTGAATCTTGGATCCAACTGCCTACATTCAATTATATCAAGATGCCAAAACTTCCCAGCTATAATGAGCTTTGCATACTTCTGTCAGCACCACTGTCCATAGATTTAGGCAATGCCACATTTATCATCATTCACACACAACATTCTAAGCAAGTGATACATTTTATAATAAAGAAGGTAGAACAGTGGCTTCACACCCATGGAATTCACTGGCCTTACCATGTACCTCAATTGCTCAGAAGCAGCTGGCCTGATAGGATGGCTTATTACAGACTTAGTCACAGAGGAGAGGCAATGTCCTCTAAGATTGAGTACTGTCCTATAGGATGCAATATATGATTTAAACTGAAAAATGAAAAGATTGGTGCTTTTCCTCCTATAGCCAGAGTATATGGGTCTGGGAACCCAAGGGTGAGGACTGGCTCCATCTGCCATTATACCTGTTCTCAGAGATTTGCTTTCTGTCCCCACAATCTCGGAGTTGTTCACAAGGACTGACTGCCTTCACAGAAAAGAAGAAAGGGAGATTGCAGCTGGTTATTTGGAATTCCTTGTGTCACTGGATCAACAGACAGAGGATGTGGTTGATTTTAATAATCAATAGAAACTGGGTCACTACAATACTGCACAATGGAGGCTAAGAGGCCATCGCTGGAGCTCAGGGGAAAATCTCAGATGCCTCTTAGTACTTCCAACCAAATCTCAGTAGAAGAATATAACAATCCAAAAAGAAGCATGGCCCCTGGAGACTCAGAAGCTCTAGGGACTGTGATTTCAGCCACCCCACAGGGTCAAGAACTGAACCAGGTGGAGTGCTGGCTAAGGGCCAAGTGACAGGGAATGGGTGGTAGAAGGAGGAAGTGGTAAATATCGACTGTGTTCTCCTGAACAGTTACAGAGATGATGACTTTAGATGCCATGACTATTTTGTTACATGTATATTATTCAGTTGTTCTTTCTTTTTTCTTTCCTCTTTCCCTATTTTTTATGATAAGTACCAGTGGTATTTACCTTTCAGTTGATAGACCACAAGACTCTGAGAAGCCACATCCAGACCTTTGGGAAGGGTCATATCAACTGGAAAGTATGTGTTGAAATGGATGATGACAACTGATGGGACCTGGGGTTTCCACTAGTCGAGAAGGTGAGAACAATGTTGGCTTACCTGACACGTGCCTCGCGTCAGGCGGATGAGAATGGACACCAGGCTGCAGAGGGCATGGACTGTGTAGGTCAACTCCCTGTTTGTTCTTATATTCACTTTGTGCCTCTTTTGTTCTATTTTGTACACAGGGAACTACATTTCTCAGGTTCTCTTACCCCTGGGCTTCGGCATATGCAGGGTCCAGCAGAAGTAATGCCTGCTGGGGTGTGGTTGGTAGGGTAATAATATGGGCGTAATAATTTACAGCTTTAATTTGAACATTTCACCTAAAATGCCATATGGTGTGCTTGAGTGTGATATTGTTAGGTTACAGAATTACATGCTTATGATTTTATAATAAAGGATTTTTTAATTAGAAAAAGGTGCTTTATCTGTGCTAGACCCTGTATATGGCCAATAGGTTATGATGGGAGAAGACTGGCCATGGGGAGGAGGGGAGAGGATGGAATTTCTCCCCTCCCCCTCATCGTACGGCATCTCTGTAGTGGCTGCAATGCCTCCGTGACTTCAGGTCCCATCGGACAGACCCTCCATGCAAGTAAGTGACCTCCCAGCTGGGCTCTGATCATACCGTCTCCTCACTTTGTCTCTCCAGTGCTTTTCACCTTTGTAATCAAGTCCCTGTATTAAATTCCTTCTCTTTTACATACTTATAGGGCTCTGTATTTCCTCGGGTTGACCGTAACTAATGTAGTCTGTTTAGTGACGCTATAAAACTTGGCTCCATGTTGTCCAACAGCTTGCCCTTCAACCCTGCATTGTACCAGGGACGCTCTTCTACTACAGACAGGTCTCTCTCTTTTTTGAGATCAAATTCATATATCATACATTTGCCCTTTTAAAGTTACATTTCAGTAGGTTTTAGTATATTGTTCCCAAAGTTGTACAACCATGACCACTGTATGGAGCCTAGGAGAAAATGCCAGTGCCCCCAGGAGAAGCACAAGTTAGCACTACCAAAGGGATAAGAGCAAGTTTTGATTGAAATCAGGGAACTGCTATCTGAGAAGAGAGAAGCAGAAAGATTTTAGGACAAAATTGACCAGCTTTTCCTTTTAATCTAAAGCCAACTATTTCTCAGAGGGGAGATTGTATTGCAATGGAGTGGGGGCCTCGAATGCAGAGTCAGGAAATGTAGGGTCTAGTCCTGACTCAGACGCTCATGTGAGGTCTTGGGTCATTCCCTTGCCTCACTCTTCCAGTCTATTAAATGGCACCATTCTCTATTACTCCAAATTATTATTAAGTTCAAATCAGAGAACAGTTAAAAATGCAATGAAAAAAGATTGCGTTCCACCTAAAAGACAGCGCTTTTGGTTTTTCTCTGTCATATCCAGTACTCGCAGAAGTTGTGTAGCCTGGCCAGCAGTCCAGACCTGGAAGTGCCTGGCAAATGCCCTCCTCCACTTGGCTGGAACCTGAAAATGACTCTTAGAAGCACACAGATTATGGGGACAGACTCATAGATGGAGAGCAGGATGACAGCTAGTGGGGGAGGGGTAAAGTTAAGGGGAGGAGGTTTGAGCAAAAAGGAAAAAGGACTCGTGGACGTGGACAACAGTGTGGTGACTACAGGAAGGAGAGGGGTATAAGGAGACTAAATGGTAATGGAAAAAATACAATAAAGATCTTAAAAAGACACACACACACAAAAGATGCACACAGATTAGAAGAGCCACACTCCATCCATGCTTCCCCATTCCAGAATTCAGCATACTTGGGCTCCAGGAGCTATGCTGGGCCTTTCTTCATCTCCTAAAAAGATTAAGACAGTAATTTAGGGACTAGATGTGCTTCGTTTATGTTTCACTTATTTCTCAGATTATCTAATTCCACTGTTTTCCTCTGTTGTTCTGATTACTCCCCAAACTCTTCCACATTTCCTTGTAAATCAAGTTAAGTGGTGCCTAACCTTGGAAGACAGCTGGTGGGCTGACCCTAGCTGTGTGCCAGAGCTAGTTAGCCATCCACCCGCAGTCCATGCTCCCTGATCCATAATTAAAAATTGTGATGAGCCACACCTAGGGATTATATTACCCAATCCCCTGACATCCACTGTGACCATGTGACTAGTTTTCATCCATCAGCTGTGAGTTGGAATCATCTGTGTGATTTTCTGACTAGAGGTTTTTAAAAGTGGGCCTATCTCTTTCACATTCTGTTTTATCTTCTTCCAGCTGGATGCAGATGATGACATGACTTAGACGATGTCTGAGCCAGATGAGGGAAGGAGCCTTGTTCCTGGGTAGTCACATGAGGAAAGCTGACCTGCCTTGACTATTATATAAATGAGAAATATATTTCTATTATTTAATGTGAGGTCTATTTGTTTCTGCAGCTACCATTACATTAACATCCTGCCTGAAAACATCTCTCCAACATGATCATTTTAATAAACCAGGTAATAGCAAGCCTCATGACACTCCCAAAAGACATCTTCATTGCAACCTAGAAGTTTCTTCAAACAGAAAGCTTATTAAATTGCCTTCAGGTCATAGGACAGCTCAATTATGCTATATCTGGCCATTCTTTTCTTTCTTTAAAAAGCTCTGAAGCATGAAAAACAGATGTTTTACAACAAGAAGTTACAAAAAATATGTTGATTATATGTCACTGAAAACTCTCAGGATGTATGAAAGATTTAAAGGAATATTGTAAGAATAAGATCAGTCTTGTCCATCTGAAATGGGAAGGCAATATGCTTAGACAAATAACTCAACTTCAAGATGGTATGTCTGGTTAGTACCAGGAATAGGTACTCTAAGGCGTTTAAAGAGAGTGAGATCATTTTTATCTGGGGGCAATGAGCCAAAGCTTCATGAAGAAAATGGATTGAGCTGTGGCTTATAAATTGGGTGGAGTTAAGTGGTAGGATTATGTACAGAGAGGCCAACAGGAATTAAACTAGCAGGGTAAGTTACTATTAGATGCTAAACATCTAGGTCTTAAATGCCAGCCTCAGAAAATCGGACATCTTTCTAAAGGTTACAAGGAGCTGGTGATTTTAGGTCACACTTAAATCATAGAATTTTTTTGACCTTGTAGCAAATGATTTTTATTTGTGAAGAAACAAAGTACAAATATTGCCTATGTAATCTCCACTGTTTTGTATGTCATAACATTGTGGAAAGTAAAACAATTGATTACCTTTAATGAATCCTTTTGGGAATTAAGAAATGAAGCCACACCTCTGATTTGCCCTTTGAGGCTGACCTGTGGCCATTGTGCTTTTGTCTTATTTTTAGTTTACTTCTTTGCTATTTAAAGGCAGCTCTCAATTTTTACAGAATTTATGATCAGTGGCTCCAGAGCTAAACATGCCACGTACCCACATCCAAACCATGGCGGCCGTATGTGCTTTTCACGGACACACTTCCCATCTCCTTTACTTTTTTATGTCCCACTTTCACGGCCCTGAACTTCGGTTATTCAAATGCCCCCTCCACATTTCATTCCAGTCCCATGTACCACTTGTGCACTTCTTATGTAATGTTTTTCTTTAAGTCTATTTCTAATTGACTTCTCAGCAAAAACTATCTGTGAAACTACAGGGTAGACATACATGCAGGGTAACATTTTCTCCAATGCACAGTGAAATCAATGCGTGCCTAGGATAACTTTGTAAGTGTTCTTCCACTTGCTACCTGCATGTGTGCAGTTCCCATGAGTGGTTTACAGAGGACACTTGGAAAATCATGGTCCTACTCTGAACCACCTGACATATGTTCCCTCCTGGGTTCCCAACTTGCTTCTCTTTCTACACTCACTCCCCCATCTGGTTTCATCCATTTTTTTGACTCAGTAACTGATGAGTAAGTAATGTTGCCATAGGCAATCCAAAAATCTTAGTGCTTCAACAAAATGAAAGTTTATTTCTTGCTCATGAGACAGGTAGGACAGCCCTCCTCTTGTATCTAAATCATCTGGGACACAAGGTGTCCAGGGCCACCTTGGGGGGAAAGAGAGGAGAGCTGGAGAGCATATGGGCTTATTGAAGGGCCAGTCCTGGATGTGCCTATGTCACTTCTGCTCATACCCCATTGGCCATGTAGCCCCAACCCAGCTGCAAGGCCGGTTGAGAAATACAACCAATCCCATAAATACTGGTAAGTACCGAGGTTCTCCACTTTGATAAACTAGGTACTAATGTCCTACAGGTCCTCTGAGACATTTCTCCAAAACTGCCCCCAAGACAGGGCTGCTCTCTCAAAATTAAAATATCAGATGCATCTGCTCTACAGGGCAGATATTTTTATCAAAGTGGACTCTAAGGAATTTAAGCAACCAAGCCTAGTACTCATTCTCTCCATCTGTCTACCCAGTGTTTTCTATCTGCACTGACTGCTTCCCCACTGCCCCCCACCCCCTCAATCTCTAGATTGGAGTTTGAAACTAGAGGCTCTGTTAGTTTTCTTTTGCTGCTGTAACAACTTACCACAAATGGAATGGCTTAAAAAATGCGAAGTTATCATCTTACAATTCTGTGGTTGAGAAGTTCATAATAGGTCTTAGTGAACTAAAATCAAAATATCAGCCTGGCCGCTTTCCTTTCTGGAGGCCTAGGAGACGATCTGCTTCCCTGCCCTGTCCAGCTCCCAGAGGCTGCCCACATCCCTGGGCTCCTGGCCCCCTTCCCTGCCAAGTCCGCCATGACACACTGATTCTTTCTCACATCCCTTCGACACTGACCCCTCTGTCTCTCTTGTCCACTTTACATTGGGACACAGGATAATACAAGATAACTGCCCATCTAAAGATCAGCTGATTAGCCACTCAGCTCCTTCTGCAACCTTCAACCTCTCTCGCCATGTAACAGGCCCTGGGAATAGTTGTCTTTGGGAGGCCATTACTCCACTTACTACAGAGAGCCACATGTCAAGCCCAGGCTGTAAACATGTTTTGTTCCATCAACCTGGTGTTTTGTTTTTTTCTTTCCTCTTTCTTTTTTAATATTTTAAATATTTTTAAATTAAATTAAATGTTTTTAAATTGGGAGATTGTATACATTTTTAATATAGTTTCTCTGGATGCCTCAGGAGATCTAGGAACAAGGGCCTGGTTTTCTCATCTGAACAAGGGGCTGGTGCCAAGCAGTGGCTGCCCCCTTAAAATGAGGCCTGGGCCTCAGGGTGCATGGTCACCACCACTTCCTATGGCCACGTACTCCTGGCCCTCTTCAAGTTAGTCACCTGCCTTGCCCCCTTGAAATATGCAAAATTTGTACCAGGTATGTTACTGACATCTAGATCCCAAACTCCCGTTTTACTCTCTGTCACTGGACTTTAGAGACCTTCCTCCTCTGTCGGCAGCACGTCCCCCCTTCCGTAATTCTACCATCTGCACAGAGACGTCATGACAGCCCTCTCTCTGGCTCTAGAAAGCAAATGGGCCCAGGCTCGGGAGGGGTGTGGTGTGGCTGGATGATCTCAGCCCTCCGTGTCATAAATCTTCTCAAGAAGTAGGGACCTCAGGGCATCCTGGAGCAAGGGACAAAGTTTTAATTTGCTGTTGCTAGATCAACCCCTGCCCCCTCTCTCTTTCTCTCCTCAGCCCTTGTTATGAGATCTCCTCTAATGAATTTCCTTCCTCTGACAACAGGCCCAATTCTGGCTCCCATCCAAGCGGCATGCTGGCTTTCATTGTCCTCTTGGGCTTAAGTGAAGGGCATCTCACTTTGTTTCACTTGCAGATGCTCACAGACCCGGCGCTGGCATTAATAACACTGCAGGCCTGGCCATTCCATCTTCATCAGTGGCTGAGCATCACTCGCTGCACCGCGAATGAGGAGCTGCCTCTGCTGCCAGGGAGATGAACTCTTCATTACCCAGGTCGGGCTGCAGAGTCTCCTCAACCAATATTTGAAAATCACATTAGCCAGGCAGAACTGCTCCTGTCACCCTGCCGTGGGTGGGCAAAAGAAAGAGACCTTAAAGATCTAAATTGTGTTAGATCCCTTACAAAGGTCACGGGAGCAAGAGACAAGGGCAGGAGCCTGTCACTGAGTGCAGCGTCTCCCCAGCCTCCTTCATCTTGCTCCACCTTTGAAATTTTTGCAATTTCTGCATAATATGTGTAATTTTATTCACTTAATAGTTTCCTTAAATTGACTGTATATTGATTCACTTTTATGTAGCCCTATTCTTGGCAATACTAACCAGAAAATTAGAGCCTTGTTATGCTAGTTATTCTTTTCTCTAATACACATTAATATTGAATATTTATTAGTTAGAATTAGGATATCAATATTAAAATAAGAAATGTTGATCCACATATCATCTAAAAGTTTCACACGTTGTCCCTGAATGCAAACCGCACCACGTTTGGAAAACACAGATCTAACCTATCCTCCCAGCTCAGAACAGAATCGCACCTGAACTATACAACATAGGTCACTCCGTGCCATTTGTCAGGTTTCTGGGTAGAGTTCCCAAAGTCCTGAGGGTACTGAGGGCTATGGGTACAGGTATCATTGATAAGTTCTTTCTGATATCTCACTTAAGTGTCTCAGCTTACTCAAAGTCTATTTCCTTATGTTTCAGTCTATCGTTGATAGTCGCAGAGACAGAATTCTAGACCACTCAGTGAAGGGCGCATCTCCTCCAAAGCAGTTTCTAAGTGGTATGGCAGGAGCCAGCATGGAGTTAAAGGCTCCAAATTCAGAGATGGACACAGCCCACACTTTCTAGATAGGAAACAGAGAGAAAAAGCAAATCAAGAAGAAAAGAAGCATGAGTGGGTGAGGTAGGCCAAACAACTATGTTGTTGAGAAGAGGTTGGCCAACATTTTTCTGAAAAGAAAAAAAAAAAACAGATTGTAAATATTTTAGGCCTTACAGGATGGATGGTCTCTGTCATAACTACTCGTGTCTGTCATTAGAGTGTGAAGCTGTGAAGGCCGCCGCAGACAGTGCATAAACGTATGGGCATAGCTATCCGTGTTCCGGTAAAACTTTATTTACAAAAACAGGCAGGGGGCCATAGTTTGCCGACCCTGTTTTAGTGTGTTGATTGATGAGATTCAGACACTATAGATGACAACCTCTCCTGGTGTATTAGTCAGGATTCTCCACAGCAACAAAATTAATAGGAGATATATGAGGTCGGCCCGGAAAAAGTCCGGCCATTGTTAATATAAAGAGAACGGTTTGTGCAACATTGATGTAACCTGGCAGCCAAGGAAAGTGGACCAGAATGCACATGTGTGAACAATGACAACTTCACTGTACTAGTCAGTGGGGGTGGTAGACACCATTGAGTGAGCATGTGTACGTGTGGCCATCACATTCAAAATGACTAAGCAAGTAGAGCAATGAATCTGCATTGAATTTTGCATCCAACTTGAACAATCCTCTCCAGAAGGAATGATTCAGAAAGCTGCAGCTATGAGCAACTGGTGGCTGGAAGCTTTATGACAGTCTGCTCATGCATCACATCTCGTGCAGAGTTTTCTGGAGAAATGTCAAATCACCCAGGTGACTCAGACCCCCTACAGCCCAGATTTGGTGACCTGTGACTTCTGGCTTTTCCCAAAACTAAAATCACCTTTGAAAGGGAAGAGGTTTCAGACCTTTGATGAGATTCAGGAAAATAAAATGGGGCAGCTGATGGCAATTGGAAAAACTATGTGAGGTCCCAAGGTGCCTACGTTGAAGGGGACTGAGGCGTCATTGTCCTATGTACAATGTTTCTCGTATCTTGTATCTTCTTCAATAAATGTCTCTATCTTTTAATAGCATGTGGCTGAATGCTTTCTGGACAGACTTCATATATACAGTGATGGGCAAAAGTAGTTTTACAGTTGTTCATATGGAAAATATAATAATAACAACACAAAAATAAACTCTGTGTTTTCTGTGTTCACAACTGTAAGCCTACTTTGCCCACTCCTATGTGTGCACACACATACATACACAGATTTATTAGAAGGAGTTGACACACATCATAATAGGAGTAACAAGTCCCAAGATTTGCGGCATGATTCAGCAGGCTGGAGACTCAGGAGACTTGGTGACTTAATTCTACCTGAGTCTGAAGGGCTGAGAACCAAGGGAGCCATCAGTGTATTTTCTGTGTAAGGCCCACAGGCTTGAGCCCAGGAAGAGCCAGTATTGCCATTGGAGTCCGAAGGCAGAAGAAGCGCCAACATCCCAGCCTGAAGGCAGTTAGGCAGGAAAGAGTTTCTTACTCACAGGCGGGTCAGCTTTTTTTTTTCTATTCAGGCCTTCAGCTGATTGGATGAGGCCCACCTACATGGGGAGGGCAATGTGCTTTACTCAGTCTACAGATGTAAATGTTAATCTCTTCCAGAAATACCCAGAATAATACTTGGCCAAATACCTGGGCACCTCCTGGCCCAATCAAGTTGACACATAAAATTAATCATCATCTCTGGCAAGGCTCTGTCGTTGATCCTAGGCCAGGAGGTTGTCAGACAGAAGCCCCAGCTTCACAGAGGAGGCAGAACTGAGAAACATGTTGAATGTGAGAGATTTGTTCAATTTCGGAAAGATTCCCTGGATGAACACAAACTTTTGAAATATGAGCTGAACGAGGATCACTTAAGAATCATTAAGCCCAAGTCTTTCATTTTTTCAGATAAGAAAGCTAAGGTGCAGAGTTCTAAAACAAAATTACATAAGCGTTAAAAATAAAATTATGCATCGTAACTAAACTGTATGTGGTCCATACACAAAAATAACTCTAAGCATTTAGTTTATGACTGTCAGTTAATGATATGATGCACACCCCAACAATGGTTTTGCAGCCTCAACACGACTCAGTGAAAGTAGGGTGCTCTAATGAAGGTACATTATGTTTCCCATGGTTAGTGGTCCCACTGCTCTGAGAGCTCACAAGGTCAGGGAGAGAGACCAGATCTACCCAAACACTTGGAGATGGAGTGTGAGAAGTGCCCTGTGAGTGGCGTGGTGGAGGCTGGAGGGGGTTGTTGGAGGGACTGCTGGGAGAGGGACATGTGGGCTCACAGGAGGAATGAGTGGCGTGGGCGGGAAGGAAAGAGGAAGATGGTAGTGTGACATCTGTGGCTAAAGGCACTTGTGGGGAGAAGGCACCCTAAGGTGAGAGGATGCACAAGCCCTGAAAGTTTGTAGGGACTTCACGTCCTTGGTCCTGACCCCTGAAGAGCCCTAATGTCACCACAGAATGGGAGACACAGCACAGTGGAGCCTCTCCCTTTTCCTTTGAAAACCAATTTCCAAATGCACGGAATCATTGTGCCTCAGCAATGTGGGAACGACCTTTCCTGCAGAATCGAGAGAACTGCCTTCAAGTTCAGCTGTGTGGGGGACCAGCTGTGTAACCTCAGATGGCCCTTTACAACTGTGGTGCTCGGGACCCAGATGTACAGAGGGAGGGGTCAGGCCTCCGTCATTCAGTGCAGTTGTGACATGCAGGTTCTAGGATTCTGGGCCGTCCATGTGCCCTCAGAACCTAACACATGTCAGCCTCCATGAGGCTGCTTGTTGCTTCATATCAATATTCCACTTTAGTACTTTCCTTACTAAACCAACTTAGGAAGAGAAGAAGATTCAGGAATGGACCAGGCTAAGGGGAAGGTGGCACGCATCATTCCATTCCAAGTTAGGGCCCATCAGCCCCCAGCGCCCCCTCCCCCAGAACTGAAACTGCTCCTCTACACTGAAATCAGGATTCATGGAGGATTCATTTATGAAGGGGAGAAGAGATCAAAGCCCTGGTGGGGGAGCTGTGGAAAAGTCGCCTGGGATTCAGGAAAAGCCTGTGGAACCAGGCACTGGAAAGCGTGGGCTTTGCAAGTCCTTCCTAGAAAGGACCGTCAACATTCCAGGTGCGCTGTTTCCAAAGGCCCTGTTTCACATCCACAAATGAGAATGTTCTGTAAACAACCCATCTGTCGCCCACTTTTGCAAATATTCAATTCTGTTCACATTCTGTTCACAAGGGAAATGGGAACACAGCGCTATTTGCCCACCACAAATCTGTCCAATAGAACGATTAATTAATCCTCCACATCAGGAACATAAAGATGGCTGGGGCTATGGGGACACCTGGGGGACCTGCCCTCTTGGAGAAGCTACTTAGCTTCTGTGGGGAGCTGTTCCTTTCTGTTCCTCTCCCTTCTTCAGCTCATCGTGTCCAGATATGGGTGATGGGACAGCACCTCTCAGCTGGGAGCTCTCCCTGTTGTCAGAGTACCAGAAAAAGAAACAAGGAAAGAGTGAGACAGGCTGCTCTCTCTCTACCCTTCAGAGTCCAAGGCCTTCCCCCAGGCTTCCTACTTCCTCCGAGGAAGAGCAAGGACAGTGCACAGCAGCCACCCCACATTCTCTCGGCCTCCTGATTTCAACCCCTGCTCACCTGAGCCATGTCACAAGCACGAAAACTTTTAGTGGAATGTACATGTCAGTAGTGTTATTAGAAGCCAATTTGCAAAAATTGGGGATTTTTCTTCTAACACATGCTTTTTAATAATTATGGGAAAGAAATGTTTTCTTTCATTTTTGGTTTCCTCTCAAAATGTTTCCACCCAATGGGCTATTACATAGTAGCAATTGTACTCATACCTCTGTCCCTTGAGTTTTCTCACTTAACAGTGTGTGCTGCTGGAGATGCTCCGGGTTAGATCTATGGAAGTAGATCCATAGTTCTATCTCAGTCTCATCAATGGCTGCAGAGTATTCCACCGTGTACTACAGCTCATCCTGTCCCTTCCATATCTGTGGGCATTTAGGTCATTTTCAGACTTTTGTTATTTTAGACAATGCTACAGTATATATACACATATGCATAGATACATATACATGTGTGTCCCAGCACACTTAACATCTTTATAGATAAATATAGCTAGATAGAGCACAAATGATAAATATAAATCTTATCAATAGCTTGCAGAACTGAACTAGAAATTAACAAGTGAGAGGAGACACATATACACTCCTCACATCTTTTTGCTAACCCTAGACATTTTCATGTTCAAACTGTTTGTGTTTTAGATGGCCTGTATTTGGGGGATTGAATAGAATTTTCTGGAATAATTGGAACATTTGAGGTAGGAAATGTTGCAGACATACTAAAGGACAATAGAGCATTGACAGATCAGCCTCTTCTAACTGTTCCCCATTATTTTCTTCCCATTCAATCTGTGCCTGGCTTGTTAAGGCTCTCAAAACATATTTGATGAATGCATGGATGAGAGTATAAATAACGAATAACTTAACTATGAAGACTGCTCAAGGACCCATGGTCAGTGTTTTAGATTTGGCCACTGTCATCTCCTTCTAGTGGCACCCTGGTGAGTCAGTACCCTTCAAGTCTATTAGACTCAGCTTTGCCACTTTTTGTGTGGATCTATAGGCTTGGGCCATCATTTCAAAAGTCAAATATATGTTGACATCTCAGTAGCCAAGAATGATAGGTTAATATCCATTTATGGATATATTTTGGAGTCAAATCAAGATCATTCAGCTCCTAAACGCTGCACAATCTAGCAGAAAGGAGTGTGGACCTTGGAGAGGCTCTGAAAATGGGTTCTGGCTTGATCTTCCACCCAACACTGAACACAGACAGACCAAGGCAACTGTGTCTGTGGCAGCTACCCAGCCCTCTTCTCTTAGAACGAGGGAAATCGAGTCCCAAGCCAGAAGTTTGTTAGAAATATAAATGTTAAATATGAAGATAGTTGATAGCCATGTGACTTTAAGGTTAGTAGGTTTCTCCCAGCTTCAGTTTCCTCATCTGTGAAATGGGGATAAAAATGCCACTATTGTGGTAAAGCCAATCAGGCCCTACACCCACATATGTAAACCAGACATGGCCAGCATCTTTTTTCCCCGTGTCTGACCTGATCCTCTTCATAACCGCCACTGCCAACTGGATAGTAAGGGGAAAAACAGTGCAAATGTAATTTAATCCAGTGACAACCCAGCCCACCACTTAAAGTAGTTTCTTAAGTTAGTGCCGTCTCCTTCACACAAACACCCAATCTTGCAGTGTTGCCCTTCCTCTCATTTCTCATCCCCAGGTGACCACTGGCCATTGAGGAGCTTCCTGTGGAATTAAGATATGTCTGGGCATACCCCTGTACTACCTACCGAAGCCTCTGGGCCCCATTTTTCCACCTAATTGAAGAGTGGACTCCTGCTGCCCATCAGTGATCTCTACTTCTCATGTGTTGGTCTGCTCTGTGGCTGAATCAGAGCCTTGTAGGCCTCCTCTGCGGACATGGGCTCAGCCAGGCCCTTGCTGGAACTGTGAACCCCTAAAATCAGACTGTGACTCTCAGCCCATCCCCAGACTCAGAAGCCAGCCTCATAGTCCTCAGCTGCAGTTGCACTTGACCCCAGTCGCTATGAATCCTTCTCCTCACTCTCACATGCTCCCTCTACCTCTCCAGCCTGACTCTAAGCAGACTAAATATCTCTTAGGATAACACTTTTCTCACTTAAAAAAAAAATAGAGGATCTAGAGCTAGATCTATGAAGTCATCAAGGCTCTAGACTTCCTCTACATTTGTGTTTTGCTGGGTATGCTTCTACACTCAAGATCACCTCCTGTTACAGATGGCAGTTGAAGCTCCAGCCATTGTGTCCAGCTCCCAAGCAATAGAAGAAAGGATGGAGCGTGTATCCCCGCTGGGGCAGCTTCCTTTAAGAAGGCATACCAGAAGTTCCACCCAAAGATTTTCTTACATTTCACCGTCCACAACTTAGTTCTATGGTCATATCTAGCTGCAATGTAGTCTTTCCACTGGATAAATTTCTGCCCCTAACTTGGGATTCTTTTACTTAGAAAGACAAAGGAATGAATAATAGGGAGAGAGCCAGTCATCACTGCTGAACAGCAGAAACTTCTACATCCATTGCATCCCATTCCAGGCTCCAGACTTCTCACTCAGGGTTTCTCTCTGCCTGGCGAGCTTGGCAGCCCCAGGTTGTGGTTTATTCTGCAAAGGAGTCTTCATGAGTCCCACACAGGGTGTTTCACCAAGACTTCTACTGCTGCCTCAGCCTAACAGTGCTCCCTCACCCCACCATAAACACGCATTCAAATATCCGCCTGGACTCCAGCCAGGGGAAGCAAGGTCACCACCACAACTTTCCTCTATTTTATCCCCCTTTTCTTCCACAACCCTCAGGGATGGAAGGGAAAGGACTCCCACCTCCCTTTCCATTCCACCCTTGACCTTCCTGTGTCATACCCCACAACTCTGCCTCCCTTCCCAGACACAGTGGGGGAGAGAATGGCTACCAGGCACTAAGAGGGAAGGGGAAATAATAATGCACTGGGTTAACGTTTTGAACATATTTTATCCCTGTCACATTCCTTTTTATTTAGTGAGCACATGGTAAGCAAATAGGCTTTCTAAGGAATAATAGGGTTGTCACGGGAATCAAACGAGATAAAACATGAAAATCTCTTGCCTCAGTGTATGGCATACTGTACGTGCTTAGTCAGTGTTAGTCATTGTTGTTGCTGCTGTTGTTTAAATACTGTCACACAGTCTGCCTCGGCCTTCGTTCATCCTGTTGTTGTCTCTCCCTGACAAGCGCACTGCGCACCGGGCTCCACCTCACAGGAATGTCATCCTACTGCATCACAGCGTTTTCTGTTTTGCTTTGTTCTAAACCCCATTTTCTGGAAATGCGTTTTTCCCCCCCTAAGGAAAGGAGGAATGACTTAGAGACCTGACTCCTAATTAACTTTGTTCCTGGATGCCATGGAGCGGGCGAGTCACTGCTCTTTAGGGGAGGGGGCTAATTGGAAGAGGAAAGATTGATGAAGGTCAGTGTGGATGGCGATGTGGAATTATGGCTGCAGGCTAGGTCAGCTGAAGTCAGGCCTTTCCATGCTGCACCTCATTGTGCGACTCCAAATTATTTCTTACCCTGGTGACCCCCCGCACTCTGTGTTCCTTCTGTGATGGCAGCTCAGGAGAGCATATGAGTTAAGTAAGGCAAGATGAGAATTGATCTATTGACAGTCAATCAGAGGTTGGCTCAGTGCGTCTGAGAAGGAGTTGCCAGAGGGTCTGCACTGTAATTGCGGTTAAATAGATTTGAAAAAGTGTTAGGAACAAAACGAGGGTGTAGATTGTTTCCTCGTGTGTATTTGGGCCTCCGCGTCCACCAGCTGCATGGGATTTCCTAGGGTTGAGCAGGAAATCCCCAGAGACTTGGAGCTGTAAATAAGCAGGTCGTTTTAATGTAGGGAAAATATGAATGAGCGAATTTGTAAGGAAATAGAGCTCAGCTCCTTTCAAGCACAGCACACGGACATCCGACAAAAATGTAAGCAAATACTTTAAATAGCCTCAGAAAATGTCACTGCCAGGGACCAGCTCTGATGGGCAGGAGTTTCTCAGACCAACAACCAGAGGGAATTCTTAGGTTGCCACAGAGGGGCAGAAGGGTTGAGGAAGTAATTTGGGACAGTGGCGGGCAGCAGGGGGTTAGCAGCAGTGCCTTTTCTGAAGAGTCTTCAGGCTAGTTGGTCCCTATTTCCTCTAGTCTCTCACAAAGAAGCGGCACCAGGCGCAGTCAGCCAACTCTGGAAGGACTTGTGTTGGTTCTACATTTCACATGGAGGACAGCGTTCCTAGTAGGAAAGGACTCTCCTAGTAATACCTGGAATCCATCTTCTTTGGGAGGAAACAAGAGGAAGACATGGATGTCGGTGGAGTTGGAACCAACTCAGGGATGAGTCAGGGAATGGACGTGGGAAACGGCAGATGAAGGCCTTGGTTTCCTAGTTGACATTAACATATACTTAATAATAAGTGAGGCGAACAATCACTTATTTGTATCACTTCATTAATTCACACAGCAAACATATAAAGCAGGAGATATTATTATTCTCATTTGACAGATGAGGAAATCGAGGCACAGAGCGATTAAGAAATTTACCGAAAACTCGATATTTTGTAAGTGGTAAAGTTAAGATTTGAACCCGAGGAGTCTTGACTCCAGAGATGCATGTTACCACAGGAATATATCCTAAAACCAATATTTGTCATACCAAAAATCCCAACAGTAAAACTGACAAATCAGGGAGCTGATCCTTTGAACATTAAAGTACTGCATTAGCATAAATGTCTGTAAGGTAATTTTCAGTTAATTATAGAATATTCAATTCTACTCAGAGCCACCCTTCAATAAGTGAATGAAGTTTTTCCTACATTTTAAAGCAATTGCCTTTCATTTGTGTCTTTAGGTCTGATCTACCATTTCATTTTTTAAAAGCCAATGTCCAAGAAGTGAGTTCAGAACCACCAAAGAATGATGAGTTACCTTGAAGTTGCCTTTTGAGCCCCCTGGGTTTTGACTTTTCCCTCTGGCAGCCTGGACTGGAGACCCCTGCAGGACCTAGCACAGGGCCTGGCACCTGCTCAGCGGCTGCGGTGAAAAGATAAAGTAGAATCCAAGGGGATTTTGGACTCATATTTTCACTCATTGATTCTGAGAGCTACCTTGTAGTAGCTGTCATTTTCTCTAAGAAATTTTAGCTTTATTGCCAGAAATAAAAATAGCCTAAGCTATTTAGTGTTCATATTTTACAACTCATTTTGAGAATGAATATTTTATAAGAAAATTATTTTGATTCAAAATGTGACTTTTAAAAGGTTTATGGTATTCTTAAGTGTAACTTTTATTATGCCTTGGGGCCAGCAGCTTTTCCAGAAGAACATGCTGTAGTTATTGATGTCTTGTACCCCTTGTGAATTTCCCTTCATGTTCTGAGGCTGAAACAAGAGAAATTATTTTCTGTACATAATACACTCCCTTATTTCCACCTCTACCCCTCCTTTTCTCTGGCTGCCTTTTTTTTTTCTTTCAGTGTAAAATGCATGAAATAACCACCATTGCCAGGGAAAGAAATTTTTTAAAAGATAGGTCATGTTTTAGCCAAGCCAAAGGTAAATGAAAAGGATGGGAAGACACTCATGAAGACCTGGGTAAGCAGTTGTGGAAAGCCGTCCTCTCGGTGCTCCCCTACTCTGATGTCCTTCCCTCCTGACCATCGCCTCTTCTCTCTTCCCTGGTCTCTGTTGAAGTACTTCCTCTCGTTTTCAATTTCCCACGTGATGGGGAGGCAGATATCGATCTTTAGCTGAAGTAGCTGCCTGATGCTCTCCTAGAGGACCTAGAATGCTCAAGACCCTCTATCAGTTCATTAATGATACATAACAAACCACCCCAAATTGAGTGGCTTAAGAGAAAAACTGCTGATTATTTCTCATAGTCTATGGATTGGATGGAGAGCCTGGCTGACCTGAACCAGGTTTGGCTGATCTCAGCTGGGCCCTCTCACACATCTGCTGTCAGCTAGTGGGCCAGCTGGTCTAAGTGGCCTTTTCTGAGACAACCCAGCTCTCCTCCATGTGTCTGCCACACCCTCTTGCAGGATCGCCCTACATGTGCTCACAGTGGTGGCGGGGGTCCAAGAGGGAAAGAAGAAAATGCACACGTGCATTTCAAGCTTCCGCTTGTGACAGATTTGTTAACATCCCATTGGTCTAGCCCAGTCACATGGCTAAGCTTGGAATTAAAGTAAGAGGGGACCAAGAGTTACAGGGCAGAGACCCTAACACAGAGAGACCAGTATGCAGACCATTTGTGCAACTAACCTGTCAGAGTTCCCAAATTAAAATTTGAAACTGGGCTAAAAGGGACATTTTGAAAGCAAAATACACTTGATTCTCATTATTTGCAGATCCATATTTGCAATGTGCCTACTGGTTAAAATTTGTCTGTAACCATAAAATCAACATGTGGGGCACTTCCAGTCATTCCTATACATGCACAAAGCAGCGGAGAATTTGAATTGCCTAACGCATGTGCTCCCTGTACTGAGGTCAAACAAGATGATGCTCTGTTTCAGCTCTCACACTGCGAGCAAGCTTCCTTTTTGCAGTAGGTTTAGAGCCACATTTTTTGCATTTTTGTGCTTTTTATTGGTGATTGCACTGTGTAAAATTGTCCCCAAGTGTAGTGCTGAAGTGCTAGCTGGTGTTCCTAAACACAAGCAGGCTGTGACGTGCCTTCAGGAAAACATACAAGTGTTAGATGGGTTTGTTTCAGGCATGAGTTACAGAGCTGCTGGCCATGAGTTCAATGTCAGTGAGTCAACACTATGTACTAAATAAGGTGTCTGTGTACAGACACCTAAAGCAAAGGTAGCGTTTACCGGTTGATGAAAATGTGATCAAAGGCTCCCAGGAACCGAACCCTCTATTTTGTCCGGGAGCAGTGGTTCGACATTCACTGATTCGATGTCTGCAGTGGCACTGTAGCATAATTACCTCAAACAATGACAGCCAACTGTGCTTCCATTTATTCTGTGCATTATCTTCTAAAAAGGTTTTAAATAACAAAACCATATATAATTGTACACTTCTTAAAAACAAAACGAAAACAACTCTTTCATGGAAACATCTATCTGGGCTTATCATAAAACAATCTTTTGTTCTACGTAAACCATTTTAAGAATGAAATAATTGATAAAGTGTCACATATTAGTGAGATTCTTGGTGACATTTGACAAATGGTTCTTGAGATTTTCCTATGAGTAGAACTCTAGCTGAGGCTTAACTCTGTAGTAAATAAATGAAAACTCTAAAAGAATAATAGAAATTCCAGAGAGTAAAATAGGATTTAAATGTGTTTATGAGTCTTTCAGTGAAAATACTGAGCAAGAAAGAAAGGCACAATCACAAAATTATTCACGTAATGAAAGCCAAGGAAAAATAGGATTCAACATAAATACCGTACTCAGGAATGCAACTATTGTATGTGGAAGTTCAAAGGCATTTTGTCTTGTTATAGTACATAGTATCCCCATGTACTATAGAGCTTTGAGCCCCCAAATTTGAGCTTTGATGTGGGGTATAGTGAAAGGCTAGATAACATCCTGTTTAAAAGCTTTGTCTCCACAATCAGCCAGACCAGGGTCTGGGTCCTGGTTCCACACTACTGGCTGGGTGGCAGAGCAAAAGACATGTCCTCTGTAGGTCCTGGTTTCTTCATTTATAAAATGAAAGTAAGAAGGATAATATATGAGTATAATCAGACATTTTATGAATCCTGGCATCCTGCTGGGAGTTTTCCATACGTGGCCGCACTTAATCCTCACACCTGTCCTCTGAGCGGCTGCTGTTGCTGTCCTCACCTTCCACACAAGAAAGCAGATGCAGAGAGAAGTTCAACAGTCTTGCCAAGACTTCACGTTGACAGAGGCAGCACTGGAGCCTAGGCATCTGACGTTAACTTCCTCCGCCTTTTGTTTGCAAAGGTTAAATAAGATAGTGCGTGCAGGATGCTCAGCGCAATGCCAGGCATGGACCTGTTTACACAAGAGTGGCCCACCCTTCCCCACTCCCACTAAAACCCACAGACCTGCGGCATGGAGAGGCTAGTACACAGCTTGTGCGGGGATGGGGGGGGGGGGGGGGGGGGGGGGGGGGGGGGGGGGGGGGGGGGGGGGGGGAGGGACTCTGTTTACACTGAATGCTACTCCAGTTGAAAGCACCATGGGAAAGACTCTGACCTCACTAGGAAAAGCATTCCAAATAACGTCCTGGAGAAATTTCTATTTATCTTCATGAGCGGAAGATAATAAATATAAGTTGGGAAATCAGATCCAAGATTTGTGTTTTTAAAATCTGTCCCACTGACGTTATGACTTTCAATAGTTTCTCTCAACCGTTCTTGAAACTGTTTAATCTATATGCTATTGTAACCTTATTTTTTTCTCAGATGCAGCTGTAATGTTTTTATGGAAAACATTTTATGTACAGAGTGAAGCCAGCTGGATAAGCCAACCTTCTGACAGTTTGAAACAAAACACACTTTGGTATCTTCTGGGCTGTAATTCCCTGTTGTAGGAAGGGCAACTGGAGAGAGAACAAAGATATCTAGATACCATTTTCACTCACATAACTTTCTTTCCTATTTTAATGACTGTTTATCAAGTTATCACAGTCAAGCCTCTCCTAGCCCTGCGCTTTAAGATTGGACAGACACAGGCTGTAAGCAAGAATTACTGGTTGTTTTTTTTACCTTCAGCAAACAAGATCACTCCTGGCTCTGACCCCACTTTTTAGTAGGCCTTCAGGGGATCCTGCCACCTCAAACAACCCATGAGGTAGAAGAGCACGAGGAAGAAACACAAAGGAGAGAAAGTACCCCTGATCATCATTGGAAAGTGTGTGCTGGCTGAGAAAGCCTGAGCTAGACCACATGCCCTGAGTGTGTGTCTGGAAGAATCCTCTGCAGCCCCCCACAAGGCTGAAGTTGGTTGACATGCACTGATATGGCGCAGTCACCAGCACATATTGCCAAGTGAGAAAATCCAAGCCTGTGTGTACTATGCTACTATTTGAATAAGAGTTGTAAACACACAGAGTCATGATCCAGAAGGACACACAAAAAACTCTAAGAGTGGTTACTTCAGGGGAAGGGGTTAAGGGTGGAGTGGAGTTGCTTTTCAACCTACATCATTTTTTATGGTTTAAATTTTCATTATGAAGAATGTTCAAGCAATCAATCGTGAGCTGAAGGCTCTGCTTTGACCTCCCCAGTGACCTCCCATCCGGGTGATCTGCAATCCCCAAATAGCAAAGAGCAAAAAACCAAGGAGAAACCTGCCCTCAGGTCAGAAGAAGAAAAATCTGTTAAGAGTTCTGGGAAGATGTTCCCAGACTGACATTCATGACTTCCCTCATTACTGTCCTCCTGCATAGACATGCCCTTCACAGATGAGCATGAAGAATGGAAATGAGATCCACGTAAAGACAGTACCTAGTAAGAAACAAACCTA
This sequence comes from Macrotus californicus, assembly GCA_007922815.1. Taxonomy (NCBI): domain Eukaryota; kingdom Metazoa; phylum Chordata; class Mammalia; order Chiroptera; family Phyllostomidae; genus Macrotus; species Macrotus californicus. Next base: position 27,861 of record VMDR010009658.1, read on the forward strand.
CCAAATGATAAGCAGATTTTAAAAAAAAAGAACTATTCAGAAGAAGAATTACTTTAGAAAGAGAAAAATTCCTACAGTTAAGTCTATTTTCAGAGAAAGAGAACTCAGGCTATGTGAGAAGAAACAGAAACAAGAAAGCAGAGAATCAAAGATTTTAATATAAAGAAATACAACAGGAGTGGACATGCAGATGGCCAGTGGGCACACAAAAATACACTGTGTCACTAATCGTCGGAGGAATACAAATTAAGACTGCAGTGAGGCACATTTCACTTGTCACAATGACCATCATCAATAAATTAACAAATAACAAGTACTGGTAAGGATATGGAGAAAGGGGAACACTCCTGTTGGTAGGAATGTAGATGGGTGCAGCCACTAAGGAAATCAGTCTGAAGCGTCCTCGAAAAGTTAAAAACTAAACTGCCTTACGACCCAGAGATTCCACTTCTGGGCACATATCTGAAGAAACCCAAACACTGATTTGAAAGAGCACACGCACTCCTATGTTCATTGCAGTGTTATTTGCAATAGCCAAGATATGGAAGCGACCCAAGTACTCATCAGTAGACAATTAGATAAAGAAGATGTTTATACAATGGACTATTACTTAGCCATAAAAAAGAATGAAACTGTACCATTTTCAACAGCATGGATGAACCTAGAGCTAAGTATTGGGTTGGCCAGAACATCCATTTAGTTTTTTCCATAAAAGATACATTTTTCATTTTCCCCAATAACTTTATTGATTTGGATATTTTGAGTATGTTGGCTATCTCCTGCTACTGGCTTCCAGGGGGTAGAGGCCAGGGATGCTGCTAAACATCTTCCGATGCATAAGGCAGACTCACAGCAAAGAATTATTTGGCCAAAATGTCAATAGTACCAAGAGACTTCACAAACCACTTTTGATACATTCAATCAGTCACAGCACCTTTTCCATACACTGCACAAATCTTTCCTTTTTTTGCCTTTCAGTTGCATTTTTACCTTTCTTGAAATAATAAAGCATTATACACTGAAAATGTCACATATTTTCTTTCATTTTGCAATATTAAAATGGCTACACAAAAACTCACCAATCTCGATAAGTTTTTTTTAAAATACACACTGATAGTACAGCTGTCACAATACAATCTAACAAAATGTTTCAAATAAAGTTAAAGACAAATAAGTGCTTCTAGAGCCATTGTATGGAAAAAACTAAACAGACTTTTTGGCCAACCCAATAAAATAAGTCAGTCAGAAAAATACAATACCGTATGATTTTACTTTTATGTGAATCTAAAGAATAAAGTAACTGAACAAACAAATAGATTCATAGAGACAGAGTACAGAATAGTGTTTCCCGGAGAGGAGGGGACTGAGAAACTGGGTGAAAAAGATGAAGGGATTGAGGAGCACAGATTGGCAACTACGAAATAGTCATGAGGATGTGAAGCACAGCCCATAAAATGTAGTCTACAACATTGCAATAACCACACATGGTGCTAGGTGGGTATTGGAACTATCGGGAGGAACAATTTTTAAAGTATAAGATTGTCTAACTACTATGCTGTACATCTGAAACTAATACAAAATAATATCAAATGTAAACTTAATTTAAAATAAGTAAATACAAAGAATATCATAAAAAGAAAGTCAAATAATGACAAAAAGCTTTTTAAAAAGACATTACTGGGTCAATTTTCAGAAAATGAAATATGGGTAGTAGATTAGAGTGTTTATCAATGATAAATTTATTGGAGCGTAAGAAACACATCTATTTTTAGAAAGTACATATTAAGATGTTTAGGAATAAAGCCTCATGAGACATTTAACTTAGCTTTAAATGTTTTTTTCTTAAAGGTGTGTGCGGGGTGGGGGAAAGGGGCATCAAATAATAAAGCAGTGAATAAAGAGTATGTGAGTATGTTTTTTCCCATATTATTTTTGCAACTTTTCTGTAAGATTGAAATGTATTCTCAAGTCCAATGATAAAAAAATTAAAGTTCCATAGAAAAAGAAAATAAAGTGGTAAGAATCACTCTACTTGATATTAAAGGCCTTATATAAAGCTAGAGTTATCAAAACAGTGTGGTGTTGGCAGAGGGTTAGACAGAAAGATCAATGAAACAGAATAAAGAACCCAGAAATAGTCCCACATAAATATGCACACCTGATTTTTGACAAAGGTGAAACAGCAATCCAATGGAGGAGAGATAGCTTTTTCAGGAAATGGTGCTAAAACAAACGGACATCCATTGGCAAAAAATGAACCTTGACCTAAACCTAACACTTTATATAAAGATCAAGCCAAAATGGATTGTAGACTTAGATGTTAAAAAGTTTTAGGGACAAAAAAAAGACAGGAGAAACATCTAGGACTTGGAGCTACGCAAACAGTTCTCAGTGGTTTCACCAAAAGCACACCCGTAAGAGAAAAACTGAAAAATTGGACCGTCTCAAAATTAAATGTCTTTGCTCTGTGAAAGGCTCTGTTAAGAGAATGAAAAGACAAGCTACAGACTAGACAAAAACACTTGCAAAGCACGTAGCTAACAAAGAACTAGTATTTATACTGTATAAAGAAGTCTCGTAACTCAGCCTTAAAAAGCAAACAATCTAATTAGCGCACAAAAGACATGAATTTCCGCTTCACTAAGAGGGATGCGCAGATGTCAAATAAGCACATGAAAAGACATTCAGCATCACTAGCGACTAAGGAAATACAAATTAAAACCACAATGAGCTATCAGCACACACCTATCACAACGGCTAATATAAAAACTAGTAACAACCCCAAAATGCTAGTGAGGATGTAGAAGGAGAATCTGGATCACTCAGGCACTGCTGGTGGAAATGTAAAATGGTATAGACACTCTGGAAAAAAGCTTAGCAGTTTCTTATAAAACTAAGCACACAGCTACTATAAAACGAGCAGCTGCACTCTTAGGTACTTAACCACAGGGAAAAAAAAGGAAGAAAAGTTACATACACACAAATGTTTGCAGCAGCTTTTTCACGGTAACAACCCAGATGTCCTATAATGGGTGAAAGGTTAACAAGTTGTGGTAGATTCATACCATGAACTAATCCTCAGCAATAAAAAGTAACAGATCTCTGACACAGGCAACAGACTACCATATTTTGCCATGTATAATGTGCTCCCATGTATAATGCGCACCCGCGTTTTTGGCCCAAACTATCAGGAAAAAAGCTCTCATTTTAATTTTTAATTCAATTTTTATTTATGTATATTTAGAAACAAACCAATGCTCATATTCAAGGGTACGATCTTGCATACAGATATTGTTATTGCTTTCTAGAGTTGCACTTGTAATGCATAAGCATAAATAAAAGAAAAACATTTATATAGATACGGAATTAGTACTATCCACGTATAATGCACATCCTTGTTTTTCCCTCAAAAATCTGAACAAAATTTGAGCATTATACACAGCAAAATACAGTATATGCATCTCCAGGGAATTATGTTGAATTTTTAAAAAGCCAATCCCAAAAGTTATGTACTGTATGATTCCACTTAAAGGACATTCTTGATATAGCAAAATTATAGAAATAGAGGACAGACAGTGGTTGGTAAGGAGGAGAGAGAGGTGTTTATAAAAGGACGAGAGGATCCTGTTTTATTCCATATCTTGACAGTATTAATGTCAATATATTGGTTGTAATGTTAGACTATAATTTTGCAAAATGTTACCACATGGATAAACAGGTAAAAGTGTATATGGGATCTGTGCAAAATTTTTTTTACAACTTCATATCAAGTTACAAGCTTTTTTAAATAAAAAAAAATCTTAAAAAAATGAAATAAAATAGGAACTGAAGTAGCATTGAAATAAATTTAAAATAACAATAAAAGCACAGGATTGAAAATCACATTTAAGGCAGCAAGAATAGACAATACTGAAAACAGAATTAGAAATATGGAGGTGCCCTGGCTTGTGTAGCTCAGTGGATTGTGTGTGGGCTGGGAACCTAAAGGTCACTGGTTCAATTCCCAGTCAGGGCGTATGCCTGGGTTGTGGGCCAGGTCCCCAGTAGGAGGTGTGTGAGAGGCAACCACACATTGGCATTTCTCTCCCTCTTTCTCCTTCCCTTCCCCTCTGTCTAAAAATAAATAAATAAAATATTTAAAAAAAAAAAGAAATATGAAGGTGAGGTATAGCTTAAGAAATCCATATAAAACAAGATGAAAGGATTTTTTAATAAAAAGGATTATAAAGAAAATGGTAAATGAGGAAGGAGAAGGAGCTTCTTAATGTATATAATTGACTTTACTAAAATGGAGAACAGAACAAATATTCAAAGATTTAAAAATAGAAAACTTTTCTGAAATAAAGGAAAATGTAAATCTACAGATTAAAATCTAAAGAAAGTAGAATTTTTTTAAGGAAAAAATAGTCTCAAATTTGAGCCATATCTTAGTGGAGACCCTGAAGTTCAAGAATAAAAACAGAATCTCGAGGGCTTTCAGGAATTAAAAGCAGGTTCCCAAAAAGAAGAAAATGGCTGACCTCAGCCTTCTCGACGGCAACGCCAAATGCAAGTTGATGGAACAATACCTTCACTGTTGTGATGGAGAAAATGTGTGGCCTAAGAAACACATGCTTCATGTCTAAAGGTAGCAGGTAGTTTTAATAATGCAAAGGTTTCAATAACATAGCATTTATGAGCCCTTCTTGAAAAAAAATAGTAACAAAATTAAGCCAACCCAAAGATAAGTAAAAGTGTTTGAAGTCATGTCATTCACAGGAAAGCCATGGATGAAGGGACCAGTGGTGACCACTGAGTATGTAACTGCATTTCCAGAGCTCAGCTCTGTATGTTATAAATCTTTGTGATCCAAAAATTAATAAAAACTGAGATGAGGAGAAGCTGGAAGGAAGTGTGAAATATAAATTTTCCTCTTCTTTCCTGAAGAGGAATAAAACTGTTCAAAATTGGCAACTCAAGAAATAGAGTTTCAACT
>VMDR010009659.1:0-32853 GCA_007922815.1 Macrotus californicus
AACTATGCTTCAAAAACAAAGGTGAAGTAAGAACATTTTCAGAAAAACAAAATCTGAGAGAATGTGTCATTAGCAGACCTAAACAGCAAGATGGTAACTCAATTCTACAAACAGGAAAAACAAGTGTGGAAATAGTGAGTTTGTGGGTAAATCTATTTTCCTGAGTTTTTAAAGCAAAAAAAAATTATAATACTCTATTGTGAGGTGTGTTTTACATACACACACATTCCTATATTTCATGGAAATACTCTAAGTCAATTGTGATTAGTTCAAGAGACATACTGAAACCTAGATAACCTCCACAAATGTAATGCGACAAAGTAAATCTAAAATTCCAATAGAGAAGTTAAAATAGAATACTAAAAATATACCATGGATAACAAGAAGGTGGGTAAGAAATAGCAGAGAAACATAAAAGAGATGAAGCAAGTAGGAAACAAATAGCAAAATGGTAGAGCTAAATCCATCCATACCAATAACTACATTAAATGTAAGTTTAAACACTGCAATTAATAGGCAGAGTTATTAGACTCAGAAGAGTAAGTGTCTACTGTGTGAACCTGAATTTGAACTTGAAAAAACACATGGATTGAATGTAAAGGGGTAGAAAAAGACGAACAATGCAAAAAGTAGAAATAGTGAATTTGGAAGGAAAGACTATAGTATTACCAAAAAGAAAAAAAAGACTTCAAGGCAAGGGGGCATTATTGCAAATAAAAAGGGAATTTCATGATAAAACAATGAGTTTATCAGGAAGTTATAACAATTATAAATTTGTTTGTACCTACTAATAGAGCTTAAACACTTGGTGAAAAATATGACAGAACTAAAAGATTAAATAGACAAATTAAAAATCATAGGTGATTTAAGACTCTACCTGCAGTAATTGGTACACATAAAATCAAAAGGCATACAGAAGACATGAACAATACTACTAACCACTTTGAACTAATTGATAATTATGGAACACTGCACCCAGCAATAGAAGAATAAACATGTCAAGTATACAAGACACATTCAATAAGATAAACAATATTCTAGGTCATGGAACAAGTCTCACTAAATTCCAACTGATTGAAATCTTCCAGAGTATTTTCTCTAAGCCACAGTGAAATTAGATTAGATACAATTTTCATTAAGATATCCAGAGATGCCCCAAATATGTGGAAATTAAACAATATACTTCTAAATGATTATTGAGTTAAAGAAATCACCAGAAAAAAAATTAAAACTGAATGAAATGAAAATGAGCCAGATCAGATTTGTGGAATGCAAGTAAAGCACTGCTCAGAGGAAAATTTATGTCATCAAATGCTTGTATTAGAAAGGAAGAAAGCCTTAAAATAATGCCCTACATGTTTACCCTTATAGACTAGGAAAACAAAGATGAGTAAATTACCCCCAAATGAACTAGAAAGAAATAATAAAGAACAGAAGTTAATAACTACAAAACAAAATCAAGAAAATTAACAAAGTCAAAAGCACAATCCATTGTACTTCAAATCATCGATAACCCAAAACAGCAGCTGTAATTCACTGCTGACTTGGTGCATGAGCTCAGCCCATCGGAACTGCTCCGTGGCTGCTTCAGCAGGGTTGGCACAGGCGGCTACTTGCATCTCTTTTCCACTGTTCAGTCTCTGAGGATGGGATAGGAGGTTGCCCTGATCACAGTGCAGGGCAAAGCCTTACTGTACTAAGTGCTGCACTCTGCATTTGTTTGTTTCTCTTTATCAAATGCAGTTAGGGATCCCATCTCTTTCGGCTCTACAGAGCTAGGTTATGAAGATGATGCTGTAGTTCCACACTGGGTTGTATGGGTGAGTTAGGGGTAGTTATTGCAGTAGATAATTTAGGATTCTGTCCCTGACTTCTCCTTTTATCGCCCTGGGGTTTGGAGTGGGACTTAAGCCATGTGATGACTAAGTGGTGTCGCCATTAAGAGAGGATTAATTTTGACACCCTGCTACCACAGTGGTATCAGTATAAACTTCTGTCCATGACATCAGAAGACACAGCGCATATTATTGCAATTTCCAAATCACTTCTAGCACCCAAACACACTTCTGGACACGTGACCTTTGTGGTAAGTGTGTCTGGGAGGCTGCTTATTACCTGAACAAGAGTGTGGATCTTCAGGCCAGAGTCTCTGATGCAACTGTAATATTTTTCTATTCGATCTTGCTGGTCATCCATTGAAAGAAGGCATTCCTTTCTTCCATCTTTTCTCTTAAATATTGGAGACACCCATGTTTTCATGATGTTCTGGATCTCTTCCACATTGTCTTTGGTTTTCTGAATTCTTTGTTCAAGATCATGAATACTATTGGTCATTTCAATGACATAATCCCAAACTCCTGCTCCCCAAAAGAAACACAATTAATTGAAATAGACAACAGTGGCACAGCTAAACGTCTAGTTGCTCTGAAAGGTAGGGATTCAACACTCATGGGTTTTATAAAAGACTTTTCTACACAGGTTACTTCATTATAATCAGCCTTTTTCTTTCTAGTTGTATTAAAAAGCCAACCCTTACCAAAACCCTGCTTGTGGAGGAAAAGAAACAAACAGGTGATTCTTACCTACCAAGCACACAAAAGTTGGCACACTTGCTGGGGCACACCAGTGCAACTGGGCAACCTTACAGAGATTCATGAACCTTACTGTCTAAGCACCTTCACTGTACTAAATGTTGAAAATGTCATTTCCTATTTTATAAGGAATAAAGTTCTAACTTGTTTCATATGTCATTCTAAGACTTCTGTGAGTTGACTGTGACCTTCTTTTCAAACTTTAACTCTTTCGAGGACACTAATGCAAATTAATCTCCCTTCCTTGTGGTTTACCACACTTCATTTTTACCTCTCTGAAGGCTTTTTATCATAGCTTGTCTTGTATAATTTATGTTGTACGTATGTCTGTTGTCTCCACTAAATGTGAGCTCTTTCTGGGTAGGGGTCATTCCCATATACCTCATGTCTCATATTCTCCCTACAGTTCCCCCCCAGATGGAAGTTCATTGAATTGAATTGGAGGACACAAGAGAAGTAAATTCATAGTTTCCTCATGAGATGTTTATAGTCCAGTTAAGAAAACCAAGTAACAATGACAATATAGTGCAAGCCCTCGTTAATGGGATGCCCAGTATATGCTGGAGACTGTGGGAAATCTCATGCAGCCTCTGACCCTCCCCCAGTATGTGGCAGCAAAGTTTTCTAAATATACTAATAAAATCCAAAGAGAAGGAAGAAGAAAATAGCAGTCCTTCTTGCCCTCTCTACTTTGGTTCTGTGTCTGAGAGGATAATTTGTGTTTAAAAAACAACCCGGATTAGCAGCTAATCATTTGAGTGTCTGCCAACTTTTACTGGAATCTTGACTCTCAGCCTTTTCCCCAGAGTCCAGGTGGTGCCCTGTTACCGTCTGTTTTCCAGTTCAGAGTCTCCTCTGCGGCTCTCAGGCGGAGATCAATATTTTGCAGCTCTTTCTCCACTAATGGAAATTCCACCTCTAGCAGCGTTTTCATCACCTTGTTGTACCAATTTGCCATCAACTCCAAACATGCCAGGAGCTGCCGATAGAACTCCCTGGAGGAGAACATGGCTGCTGCTGTCTCAGGGATGTGCTTCATCTGCCTCGGTTGAAGATAACTCATTTCTTTCAGCACTGAAATCAGCTGGAGGAAAGAATCCACATAAATAGCTGTGATTCAGCAGCAGTGAATAGCGGCAATGTGGGTCAAAGACTGGAAAACACCAGGGGGCCCAGAGGCCTCAGGGTCCCACTTAACTTCTCTTCCTACTTTTGGTCCTTAAATGTAGTTTTAGAGAAGGGGGGCTGAGTATCACGCAGAAGGAAGAGGACTCAGAAAGCAGCAGGGTTCACCAAATCTGTAAGCCATGAAGAGCAAGAGGAGGAAAACCCGTGAAAGGAGATACCTGTGACAGCAAGAGAGGGCTCTGCCTGGATGCTTTGGGGCATGTGGCTGATGAAATGACAGGCTCATGCTGATGAGCCAGTTCTCATCGAGGGGTGGAGGTATGAAGATCAGGGCCACCTGCATGCATGAGAAGCCTCAACTTTAGACTTCTGATATTCTCTGCAAATGAGGCTGTACCCTTGGTCACAGATGCTGATGGGACGAGAGGAGGTTGTTACACATAATCATTTGAAACAGCCCTTATCTTCTGTAACCCTGGGCTGGCATGTCTTTGTGTCTTCCTGTACTCGGAGGTTAGAAGATGGAAGTCACCAGGCCTCTCTGAACTTCTCTGGGGTGCTGAGTTTAGGGGCAACTGCAGAGGTGAGAAGCCAAGCAGATATGGCCCAATGAAAACACAGAGACCTCTGCAGGGATGCTAAGAGCACTGCTCATCATTCCTTGCTTATTATTGTGTTTATCCCTGAACTTACAAGGACCAACGTGCACAGGTATGTGTGACAAAGCAGAACCAGGCCACACATTCTCCCTGCCCCCCCCACTCCCCACCCCCACTTCCATATCAAGACACCTGGGCTCCTGGCTCTGCTTCCAGTGGCTCTGGACCATCTCTTCATTGGCAATAAGCCAACCCTACTTAGGGCTAAGACAGATGCTAACAAGATGGTGGGGAAATGACTTCAGCCTCCTAGTTAATTTCACTCAAGATAGATGTTACACATTGAAGTTTAAGAAATGAAAATAAAAACCAGAAGAAAATATGGGCTATTTATATAATAAAGAGGTAGAGAAGGCCATTCCAAACACAAAACCACAAAAGATAAAATTTATATGCATAAAAATACCATACACTTAATAAAATGAGATACTTCAACCGGTAAAAAGTATTGGCAGCAGATTTTTAAATGTCTGACAAGTATTTTCCAAATATTCTAACAAATTCACAGGACAAAAGGGTACTTCCACTCAAAAATGGGTGATGGACATGAACAAGCAATTTATAAAAGAAATGTAAACAGCCAATGAACACATGAACAAAGTTGAAACAGCATTGAGATATTATATTTTTTCTAGTCCAAGAAGCTGGAAGTGGTTGGAAGACATAAATATCTTGTTGGCAGAATAATGACTGAATTCCAGCTTTTTGAAGACCAAATTGACAATATGCACAAAAAGTCTAGCAATGCTATTCTAGGCATTTATTCCAAGGAAATAATCAAGGATAGATGCAACAATGACTAAAGGTATTTATTGTAGCAATATTTCCACCACATTTTATCCAACTGTAAGATGCCAATGATGGCAAGATTCACTATTACTCTATTTACAACGAAGGAAGAAAAGAAAAAAATGGTTTTTTGAAACTACAAAGACATGCCATTTTCAAAGATGAAAAGTTAAAAAAGTGCATCCTAGAACCATAAAATACAAGTTGATAAAACTAGAAAATAATTTAAATGCCCAATAATAGGATGTTTAAATAATTTAAATACATTTCATACATATATTACTTTTCCTATACAATTCTTATCCTGGCCCCAAAGGGGCAAGTCTCTGATCGTCCCTCCAGAATGATAAGTTTGCTGCTGTCCATTTTTGGTACCATAGCTATTTCCATATCACTACAAGTGGAAGTCAAGGGAGGGCCGCAGGTCTTCTGTGACTTGTTCATACTTGTCTCCCCTTGACTTACATTGTAATTTAGGTATTTGTCTCCTCTCCCCTATTCTTCTCTCACTTTTTTCTCTACTTCCTTTCCCTTCTATCACCCACAGACACCAAAAAGCACCTACTATGTGTTGCACATTGGGGCAAATAGAGCCCTTGCTTTTGGAGTATATAAAGGAGTGGTTTATCCTTAATATTGTCTTATACTGAGGACATAATTACTATAATCATCACATATAGACTCTGGCCTAGCTGGTAATCCAGAAATTGACCTCTTTGAGCATGTAATATCCAATACTGTTGACAAGGAATGCTGATAAAATTATTCAAGTGAGCTCAGTGACAGACTCATAGCTTACCAAAGTGAAAAATGGACCTGCCAACTCCCTTTGTTGACTTTTGTTTCAGTCAGAATGGATGTTCTACTTAACCTTCAGTTTTCTCAAAGACACTGATATGCTGTGGACTCACTTTTCAGCCCTCTCTATACCGCGTTCCTGGAGAACTTGCCTTCCAGACAGAAGCAGGTGACTGCTTTCAGCTCAGTGTGGCCAATGTTTTTTACTTTTATTTTGTAGCTGAATGATGTACTTCCTGACATGGGTTAACTTTGATCATCCTTTTCTCTGGCATTAAATGCCCCAGGGCTGCAACACCCACATTGGTCTTCCACCCTTCTCATCATCTAGAGCAGGGTTTCTCAACCTTGGAACTATTGATATTTTTAGACAAAAAGCCCTTTGTTCTATGCACTGTAGAAAGTTTAGCAGTAACCCTGGTACCTACCCACTCGGTGCTATTGGCACCCAGTGCATGTTTAACAACAAAAAATGTCTTTAGGAAAAAAAATTGCCTCAGTTGAGAATCACTCATCTGGAATCTTATTTCCAAAGCTACACCTTTGAGATGTATCACATGCTGTCCAATTAAGATAGATTTCTGCTTGTTGGCATTAAAGCTCCCTATTAGCTTGTGGGGTCCTTGAGAGCAGGAACAAGGTATTATACTTGCTTGGCCTCCCAGTGTTCAGTCCACAGCCTTCATGGGTAGCGGGCATTCAAGGTAGGCCAGTCAGCTGTTCGGTACTAAATGGTCGGTAATGCAATCATGCTATCTGTCCAGAGATGGGTAGCAGTATCTGTTTCAATGCCTTCTGAAATTTCAGATAGTGCATCTCTATAATATGTTGAACTTTTTGAAGAGTTAATTTTAAGTGTAATTGCCATTCTAACTTTGTATGTAAAGTCAAGTATACGATAAAGCTGTTATTATATTAAAAGTTTACAAAATATTTTGCAATATTCTCTGTTGTGCAAAATCAAAACAAATATACTGGCTAACCTTGGAGAAAATGTGAACCTTGGGCAACTTGAGAAAACACTACACCCCGGGATCTATCTCAAAAAGGAAATCTGGGGTGCAAATTCTTTTGAGCAACTTTTTCATATTCAGATAAAAAAGCCTTTTTGCCTTTGAAATCAGCAAAGTTCAGTGAAACTCTTTAGGAACCCAATAAGAAATTACTGTTGCCAGGCTTACCTGTGGGTTAAAGTTGACAGTAATCTGCTTCGTGTCTGGGTCACGCTTCAGAAGTGGCTGGGAGAGATTGTACTGTGACTTCTCTGATACTGTCTGACACCAGTCCTCATAAAGCCTTGTCTCATACCTGCGAGAACAGGAAACAACAGCCACTTCATAAGCACCCTCCCAGCAACCCAACGCCTGGTAATGATTAACTAAAGATCCAGATAACATATATATATCTACATATAAAGATATATTTATCTATATAGAACACATACATGTATACATAGCCTATTTAGCTATTTATTTAAACTATCTATTTTATGAACTAAAGATATTACTGGTAAAATACCTGAATACCTACTTAAGGTAAAGTTACTGACAGACAGACAGACAAGGAAACTCCTGCAAGTAACCCCTTATTTCTAAAAACAGCATAGGTTAAATCAGGGAAAAGTAGAAAGAGAGGCTCCATGTGACCTTTGTGGTTGATAAGGGAAGTTGTGATTCATCTCAGTCAACACTGAAATAAGCTCTTGGGTAAGATTTGCTGTCATACTAATGTTCATGTCACTTACAGACTCCGTCAGTAGTCATTGCACATTTACTGAGTACCTACCATGTGCTGTCCTTGGGGGATAAAAGGATGACTAAGCAGCCCTTAGCAAGTTCAGCTAATGGTGGGACCACAGGTAAACAGGAAATGCAGCAAGCACAGTCGTAGAGAGAGGTACAGGGTGTGGGGCATTTAATGTCAGGGTCTGGGGGTGACGGTGATGAGAGGAAGAGGGGCCAAAGTGATGCTTGACTGAGTCTCAGAGGATGGGTAGAAGTTGGGCAGTGAAGGAGGAATAACCGCTCCCAGCAGTCACAATAGCACTGCCAAAGGGTGGGTGTGGGACTATTGCATGCTGGGAACACCTGAGGCTAAGGAGGCAAGGGTCCAGCCTGGAGAGGGAAGAAAAGACCAGGAAGGGCTTTCATGTCATGTTAAGGAGTTGGGGGATGATGGGAGGCACGGGCAGGCTCCTCATCCAGGGGATGCAGTGACATTGTTGGTTTTGGTAACAGTGTAGGCAGTGTGGACACTAGACCCTGCACCCCCAAGACCTACTTCAGCTTAAAAGCAGGAACAACTATGAACCCATGTAAAATCTCCATCCTTATGCTTTGTCCATGAAAAGATACAGGAAATATTTTTAAAACTTGTTTTTTTTCTTTGTACCGCACGAACTATTGTTTTCTGCTTAGTGAGCAGCCGCTGCGATTTTCCGCAACACTGATCTCAGAGAGCCATGAGGAATGTCCCACTTCCAGCTCAGCCAGTGCATGATCCCAACAAAACTACTGGGGAGGAGTGTCTGTTTCTATTCCCCAGACACTGATGTTTGCAACCCAGAAGCAAGGTGCTCACAGATAATGTGGTTATAATGTACAATACAGAGTAACACTTCCCAGCCACTGAGGAATCTGCTCAAACACACAACTGCAAGAGGCACTGGGGGGCTTGTGCCACTTGCAGAACACAATCCCAGAAGCTGCTTACCTTTCCAGCAATGAAAGCATTGCTTCATATTTTTTAATCATTCGCTTTCCTTCAGCAGATTCCATGCAACTATACATACAAAAGGAAAAAAGTGCTATCAGATTACAAGAAGTCAAAAGAATGATCTGATTAACAAACTGCAGTCTATAAGGAAGAGATTGAATAGCTTCCTGGGCTGGCTTCCAAATGCCCCTGAAGAAGCCTGAATTCTTCCTGAACATCCTCCAGGAGCCACTAGAGGGCATCAGCACTTCCTGGAAAGCAGGCAGCCCCACCTTTGCCACGTGGCTCCACCAACCCTTCACCCCTGCCCAGCTAGTCATGCATAGATAAATTAAGTCCTTCGAAAACCTGAATAAAAAGGAAATGGAGATATGGAACAAAAATTTTAGGGGCCACAGTTCTCTGTATAGAGGGAAAAAACTACACATGATATTATACATAATAACAAAAACTGTGTAACATTATATATAAAATGATGTTTTATATATTTATGTAACAATGTTTACACACACATATAGACATTGTTTTATATAAATATATATACATATATATTTTATCCCTTCTCTGAGATCCATCTAGGACATGTTATAAGAAGCCCTGCTACACGTGGATATGTTTACATGAGGTCCCCTCCCACATCTCAAGCCCCTAAATGTATGCACACACAATGCACACACATGTACCACACATGCATGTATACACATGTGCTCACATGCACAGACCCCCTGGAGGCTCCCACAGGGATGGTGAGGACCGCAGAGGAACATGAGCAGGGTCCGGCCCAAGGCTCTGCTACCCGCTCTTGCTCCTGTTTGACTCTCCTCTGTAACACAAAATGAGGGTCCAGGTCCTGGGAAAATTGGCGAAATATCTATAATTTTCATAAACCTTCACACTAACTGTGTTGGTGGGTCTGTTTTTGTTTGTTCTGCCAGCAAAATGAGGTAGCATCTTGCAAAGATTCTTTAAAATCCATTTGCTCTTTAAACCAATACAGTTTCTTCACAAGAACCCCTGAGCTTTCAATGTAAGCCCTCACACCTGCAAAGAAAGCCCAGAATTTCCAGCCACTTAGTTCCCTTCCATGGTGAATAAGCGAAGGAGAAGTGGAAAGGGCTTCAGGACAGGCAGGCTCATGCCCCACCCTCCCCTCAGGGAGCTGTGGGGTGTCCACAAACCTCAAATCCCTGACCTCTGTCTCACACTTGCAAAAGAATGAGGCTGGAAGAGAGAAAGACAATAATGCTGAGAAAAATAGAAGGCAGCAGGAAAAAGGGAATACTAAACATGAGATGGACAGACTCCACAAAAAGAGTTACAGGAGCTGAGCAGAGCTAGCGAGGATAGACATTGTGGGTGTTGCTCATCCACAGGGTCCCCAGGCAATGGAGTCAGAGCCAACTCAAGGGCAAGTAACACACAGAGGAGAGAGCAGTTTCGTGCACTGAGGCCTGTGGCAGCTGCCTAGTAGGTTTGAGAAGTCATAGGAATAAGTACCAAAAAACTCCCTGAAGATTCTACTTCATTTCATGGGGAAGCATCCAAAACACTTCTAATAACCAATAAATACATATTACAGGGCACAGTGCAACTTTGAAATCATTTTTAGAACAAATGGAAATAAATCTCCATGGGAATTGCAGAAAACAGGTGGGTTGCCACTGAAATCCCCTCTCAGAACCAGGCACTCCTACCCACCCATCCCTTCACCTGCTACCAGCCAGGAGTGCTGGCTGCTGGCGAAGCAAGGCTGCCTCTCTGCAGGAATGGCCTCAGCCAATGCGAGCCATCTTGCCCAAGGTTGCGCACCTCCCTCAGACAGCCCACATCCACCAACTAGCTCATGGCGGGGTACAAAGTCTGGGTAACCCTGCAGGGCCAGGGTCCCCCAGAGGATTGGTGGGGTCCTCCCAGCAACCATACCACTGCCCACTTCTCCCTCTGCTCATCACATCCCCCCAGTCCCTCACAGGTGCTGTTCCCAAGAGTGTTCCTATGTGTTCCTGCACATGTGTCTCAGAGTCTGCTCCTGCCCAACAGGACCTATGACAGCTACCGCAGTCCACAGCCCTCGAAGTGGCCTTCCCACCCCCTCCCCATTTATATGCTTTCTCCCTCCTGCCTTGGGGGACACGCTTGAGAAGATGAGGGTTCAGCTATTCTCTAGGCCAAACCTACCACAGCTGAGGAATCCCTGGGCTAGGAGCTCTGAGACCTGGACTTCCAGGTCTTTCCTTAGGCCTCCATAGGACTTCAGGCATGTCGCCTCACTTCTGTTTGCCTGTTTTTTCATGTGCAATACAAAGAGCTTCTCAGACAGGAGCAGAGGCCTCACAGGTATCACCCACAAGGCAGGCCCGACCCACAGGCAGGTATGCTTGAAATGTGAGGAGTCTGAGGAAAAGTGGAATACTGCTCATTTCAAGTTGGGTGTTTCACATAAAAACCTGCATTTTCAGGCTTTCTCTCCAACAGTCAGGAGATTTCTAACATTTTCTGCTTGGCAATACTGGGTGCTGGGGCAGAGGCGCCCTTGAGACTCCACTCTGGTGTTTTGCATCATCTTCTTTGCCTCTGAAAATGTTTAGGTTTTTCACATTTCCCCCCAGGTTGACTGCGATGTGATGTTCACACAGCGCTGTGCAAGTTCAAAGTGCACCGCGTAGTGACTCACACACACCCAGACACGATCGCTGAGGTCAGTTTAGTTAACGTCCGTCATCTCACGTGGATACCCCCCAACAAAGGAAAAAAACTGCTTTTATCTATGTGATGAGAGCTTTTAGGATCTACTCACTTAACAACTTTCAAATATCCATACAGTTACCTGCAGCCATCACGGTGCACGTCGCATCCCCAGGATGTGTGCATCCTCTAACCACAGGTTTGTGCCTTTTGAAAACCTTCATTCATCTTCCCACCTTCCACTCTTGCCTCTGACAGCCACATGACCACAAATATGATCTCTTTGTCCTCAGACATTTTTATTTTCAGATGCCACATATAAGTGAGACCATCCAGTATTTGTCTTTCTCTGTCTGACTTACTGTACTTAGCAGGATGGCCCCAAGTTCCATCCACGTTGCAAACAGCTGGATGTCCTTCTTTATGGCTGCATATATATATATACACACACACACACACACACACACACACACACACACACACACACACACATACACACACATGCCCCATTTTGTTTACCAGTTCCTCCACCAATAAGATTGTTTCCATGTCTTGGCTGTTGTAAAAAATACTGCAATAAATGTGGGGGTGTAGATATCTCTTCAACATTGTGATTTCACTTCCTTTAGATAAATACCCAGACGTGGAATTGTTAAGATCATGCAGTAGTTTTATTTTTAACCTTTTGAGGAACACCACTCTGTTTCCCATGGTGGTGGCACCAATTTGCAATCCCACCAACAGTGCACAGGACGGTGCATGTTGTCCACTCCTCATCAGCACTTGTTATCTCTTGCCTTTTTGATGACAGCCATTCTGGCAGGTGTGAGGTGGCCTCTCAGGGGGTTTTGATTTGCATGTCCCTGAGGATTAATGGCATTGAACACCTTTTCATGTCTGAAAGCATCTGTCTTGCCACCTGGGCCAGAGGGTCTCTAAGACCCTTGATAGCTGAAGAAAACCTGATGCCAAAGCCCAGACTTCAATTCCTTTGTTTCTGTTGTGTTTGCCAAAGCTAAGTGCTTTCAACAAGCCCAGTCTTGAGAAAGAGAGGCCAGAAGGAGACCATCCTTCCCTAGGCAGCAGCCTGCACATGGTCTCATGAGCAGCTCTTCCCTCTCTCTTCCAGGAGCCAAGATGCCTCCAACTAGCTCGGCTTCCAGCATCAGCTATGAAGCAGGCCAGTGGTTTTGAAACCTGGTCACTGTCAGAATCATGGAGGAGAGGGCTTGTGGAGGAAGCAGATCCGCAGACACCACCCCACCCTGAGATTCAGATTCAGTAGGTGAGGGGTGAGGCAAGGGACCTGCATTTGAACACGCACTGGGGCCTTCTGACATACAAGGCCCTCGCACCATGCTCTAGGAAACACTGGGCTCCATTATTTGCCAGTGGCCTCAGGAGCAAAGAGACCTTGTGTCTGAGGGAGGCATGTGAAAGAACTCCACAGACCTTGAAAACTCTGACACATTTTCCTCCAGAAATGAATCTCACAGAGCAAAAGGAATCAGCCTCTCGTCCATCGAGCCTTGTTTACCACCAAGGGGCCCAGTAATCAGCTCAATAGGTGACTGGTTGTGATGGACCGAATATTGCATCCCTTCCCCAAATTCTTATGTTGCAGCCTAATTCCCCAATGTAGTGGTATTAGGAGATGGGACCTTTGGGATGATTAGGTTGCAAGGGTGGAGCCCTTATGAATGGAATTAGTGCCCTTGTAAGAAGACGCCACAGAACTCCCTCACTCCTTCTGCCATGGGGGGGACACAGCAAGAAGATGGCTGTCTAAGAACCAGAGGTGGGCTCTCATTAGACACCGAATCTACCAGCACCTTGATCTTGGACTTCCCAGCATCCAGAACTGTGAGAAATGAATTCTAATGTTTATGAGCCATCTAGTTTATGGTATCCTTTTTTAAAAAATAATTACTTTATTGTTGTTCAATTACAGTCGTCTGCATTTTTCCCCAATACTCTATGGTATTCTGTAATAGCAGTCCAAGTAGACTAAGACGCTAGTCAGTTGCCAAAACTGGAAAGAAATAAGGACGATTTTCATGCCTTTGGTAAGTGAGTTGCATTTCTACAACAGTCAAAACCCAGAGCAAGACTAGAAGCCAAGAACAAGCCTGCCTTTCAGGAACAAGGTACTCACGGATGTGTGATGCGTCCGAAGTTGGCAAAGGGACCCTGGATGCGCTGCCTCAACTCCTGAGCCCAGCGAAGACCCCCGGCCACAGAGGGCATGTTCTTGTGCACTGAGGAGAACCCTGGAGGCACAGCACAGCCAGGCTGATGAAGTAAGGTCTTAGACTCCCAGCCCCACTCTGCCCAGGATCACCTTCCACCAGCTAGTCCACTTTTTGCCTTATCTACCTTCATATGTTAAGGTCACCCTTGCTCATACTGAGCTGGGGAGTTCCTGGAGGACCACTGTGTTCTGCTAAGAGAGAGTGACCTTGGGGACAACATAAAACAGGGTCAGAGGACTGGGGTCTCCAGCCCAGCTCTGTCACTCACTGGCTTTCTGACTTCACACCAGTAATTTTCAACCTGGCTGCACATCTGCATCCCTTGGCGGGGTGGGTAGGTGGGGTGGGAGGAGTTCTTTAAAAATGGTAGTGCCTGGGCCCTGCCCTCTCTATCTCATTTCATTGGACTGGGCGGGGTTCGATCATTTGTATTTTGTGAAAGCTCTCAGTTGAGAAACTCTGCCTTAACAGACAATTTAATTTCTCCGACCCTCAGTTTTTTTTTTAATCTATGAAATGGTTTATGTGAGGATTCAATAAGCTTATGAATGAGTCAGGCCATGTAGATTACAAAGTGCTTGACCACAGTTAGCAAAGACTGAATATTCTTACTTTTGTTTGCTTAGAATGAGTTGTCAAGATTTAGCAATTATGTAATTTTATTTTTAAAAAATCAGTTTCCAGCTTCCTTGGTAAAATTGAAAGATGTGGAAAAATCAGCCACTGCTTCTAACCAGCAGCTGGAACTGAACTGTCGTCTCTTCCTTTCATTTGTTGTGGACTCTACTGCTTCCTGATGGCTTCCACTCAGCCCACACCTATGGTGCATGAATTCTAAGATAGCACAGAATGGGCCTCACTCTTGCATAATCCTCTCCTCTGTAAGTGTGGGGGGAAACTGCAATATGATAACATATTACTTCTGTGATGACGTTGTGTTACATGGAACAAGGATATAATCCTTGGTGGGACTGACTTAACCAGGCAAGCCATTTAAAAACAGAGCATTTTCTCTGGTGGGTGGCAGAAGGGGAAGTCAGGGACTTGAAGTATGAGAAGGATTCAGTGTGCCATCATCCCTGGCTGGATGGTGGGGGCAGGGAATGGGAGTGACCCCCAGCTAACAGCCAGCAAGGAAATAGAGACCATTCTACCAACAAAAATAAGCTAAGAAATGGATTTTCCTCCTGGACCCTCCAGATGAGAAGAAGTCAGCCCAGCCGATGCCTCTATGACACCAAGTGGAGGACTGAGGTGCCCCATGCTGCGCTGCTGCCCTACAGACTGGGAGCTGGAGGGTGGGTGCTGTGGAAGCCATGGAGGCTGTGACCATCTGCTATGCAGCAATGGAAAACTAACCTGGCCTTGTAAGGCATTTGAGATTTTAAATTCTGTACCTGATCAGATGTCATGAGGATGGTCCCATGTAAGTTGAGGCCAACAGATTTTCTGGGAATGACTTCCTAAGTGGACACAATCCTAAATGACCTCAGTGTGAAACCTGTTTATAGACATGGTGGTCCTGCTGTTCAATTACTTAAAAACCTTGAATATTTCCTATTGCCTGACTAATGAGTTCAAGACTCCTTAAAATATGGCACTCAGAGAACTTCACGCTCTGGCCCCAAACTCTGTGGCTGACCCAATCTCTTTATAATACACCTTGTTTGGCTACAGGCAGGCCCATCTGGTGCCTACCACACACTCCCCTCTCTTTTCTTTGGAGGTCTTTGCTTCTTCGCCCCAGCTGTCAACCTCCCCAACCTTTCAGGGCTCAGCTCAAGGCCACCTTTTCCACAAACTCCCCCTGGAGTATCCCAGCCACAGCTTATCTTGTTTTATTACAGTTCTTTATAACTCAAGACAGAGACTACTTATATTCCACTATTTAACCCTGCTCCTACCTGGTGGTGTGTTCATTGAAGAACCACCTTATAGTATTAATTAGTGTATCCCTTATCCTCACCAGCCTCTGCATATCATGCCCAGGAATGTGTCCTGAATAAAGCAAAGACTCAAGAAATCTTTGTAAAGCTGAATTGAAGTTGTGTTTGACTTTCAAACAGATAAGACAGGACATCTGAGAATTGCAAGAGAAACGAAGGCATCACACTGTGGTGTGGTACTGCCCTTAGGCTTCCCAGTAGTAGAACTCCTCCATCCAAATGCCCGGGCAACCAGCCTACCAAGTTCTGCCTCCTCTTGTACATGCTGACTATAGATTATCCTCACTGTATCCAGCTCTTGGTTGAACATTTGGATGAGCACCAGGTACTTATCAGATGCATCTTGTGCTACCAGTGGTCTTTCCAGGAGGTTGCCTGCTATGTCCAGCAGCTGCAGAAGAGGTGGAGAAATAAGAGGAACAAGTCTCAGATTCAATATTTCCAAGGCTACATAAATCTTGTGTCCTGGCTTTTCTTTCATATATCTAACAATGTAAGAAGGTCAAACAATTGTTAATGTGCAACTGGATCAATAATTATTAATAAGTGAATATTCATAGTCTGCCCCATCTCACCTTTGCTTCTAAAGGGGGAGGATTCCTGTCTGCTAAATTACCTATCAAACCCTTGAGGGATATAAGAATCTGGATAAAGGATAAAACAAAGAGAAAACTTAAAGTTGTAAGAAAGGTTAAGCTTTAAAAGACCTTTGTTTAAAAGACCTTTAAATAAAAAGACCTAGAACAGAGAAGGAGGGTGAAGATAGAAGAGAAAAAATAAGCTAAGTAGGCTAGATGTTAAGGACATTTTGGAAGGCTAAAATTTGAGAGTAGGAGCAAGAAAAAAGTTTCAGGGGAAACTAATTCTTGAACTAATTTCTGAAATAAGCTCAAATACTAGGAGAGAGAAATCAATAGTCCTCCTATGTGAGTTGTGGACGGCCAGGTATTTATCAGAGGTCATATATTATATATGTGTATGTTTAATGGCTAAGGAAGGCTGGGAATTTGGGTTACTCAGTTTTCTAGAAGCGCTTGGATTCCAGTCTATGTCTGTATATTTTCAGTGACTGGAAACTTACATACTTCTCAAGAAAGTCCATTCTGTCTTCAATAGCTTTGACAGAAATCTCTTTCCTCTGAAACCTGCCTACTTGTAATTTCCACTGATCAATTCTGGTTCTAATCTTTAAGGCTTTTCAAATTAAGTCTCTTCATAGTTTATAGAAGAACTATCATGTTCTACTATGTCTTCATGTCTCACAACTCAGAATTCTCCATTGTGAAGCCATGTAGTTACTCATCATCCTTAACCTTCTCCATATTCTTATACCATCTGAGCTGGGCAGTACAGGGCAAAGGCATGAGCCTTCTTATTCTAGTTACCAGTACTTGAATGCTATAACCAATTACCTGGTAGGTGGTTTGCCTCAGCTTTAACCAACCTGATAACAGTGGTCAAACAGCCATGGTATTGCAGAACCATGGATTCAGGATGGTGACCACAGTAGGCATTTTCACTTTTAATAGGTACCCTACTGATAAGACCCAAGGTAAGCACCAGGTTTTCAGAAAAGCATTAGCAACAACCCTGAGAAGCCCAATTCTGCCCACTCTCTTGCTCTAGGACACTCACAATACCTCTCTATTAGATTAATAAGAACAATTAATATCTTCAAGAACAAAACAATTGGAAGAGCATCCCTCCCCTCCTCTGGTGAGTGCGGGGGTACAATCAGCACAGGACCGGCTCCCACTCTACTTGTACTAACCTTAAAGGCATGCTCCAAATCAGGTGCATCATTGAAGGCTTGAATAAAGATAGTCCCCAGTCTTCGATCAAGATCTTCTACTCTCTGGTGAAACTTAGAGACATCATTTTCAAATTCCTGAAGAGACATCAGATAGACATAGAAAAACATAATTTTGCAAAAGCCAGTCCCTCTATACTCTTTCCTATTAATCTTTGCACTTGAATCTGTTGTACCAAGGATTTATTTCCATTTTCCAAAATTCACCTTGGCATGACTTAGATTTTATCCATGTAGATAATTACCCCATTATTGCAGCATTTTCTTTCCTAGACAAAATTATGGAGTGAGTCAAACTGTGAGGTTGGCACCCTTTTACTCTCTCTCTGCCCCCTTCCACCCTCTGAAGCCCCTCCTCTATCACCCATAGTGCCAGCTCATGCCCTACACCAAAGCCACCTCAACAGCAACAGCCCCAGCAATGGGGCTATTCCATCACACCACCTACTTCCCTTCCACTCCCAAGTCTAAATCCTATTTTCTCAGTGTAACCAAACTATCTAGCCATTAGGAGGAAAGTAACCTAATTAAACTAATATATACTTTAATTGATTAAGACAATAGCTAGTCATTGTTCTTAAGGTTGCCAAATTTAGCAAATTAAAATATAGGCTATGCATTTAAATTTAAACTTCAGATAAACAATGAATTTATTTTTAGTATATTTCTCAGTTATTATATTTTATCTAGCAACCCAAAATGCATTCTCCTCTTAGACTATAGTAATTTACAGAGAAACTTGTTAACTCAAATTCCTAATTTGTGGAATTATTTTTATTTGTTATTACTGCTGTACAATAGTAACTCATATTCTTATAAAAAGACAAAATAGAAAAACATAGTATAGTTCTACTTCCCAGACCCAACCATATTAACATTACAGTATGTTTCCCTGTGCATAGGATTGATTTTTATCATTTGTTTCATTTGTTTTGTTTTAGAAAGTACATGGTTGTCTTCAGAAGTTCCTATAGAGACAATTCACAAGAGTTAAAATGACTTTGTGCTTTGTATTACATCTTTTTCCCCCTACTTTTGACTAATAAAATATTTAGAAAGTGATATCTCCCTGGGTTTTCTAAGATCTCCCTAGACATCTGAAAGTTCTCACAGAAGATTTCTGCTCTAATTTCTTTCTCTTTTCCCCTCCTATACTCTTAGAATTCCTTCTCCAAAAATAAGCCATTTCCTTCTTGGGAACTTCATTCCCTATTCCTGTCTGGACTTTTTTGTTCTTCTTTTCTCTTTTTCTTTTTTGTCTCCTGTGGGCTTGCACTCACAGATCTCAGCTTTCCTGGGCTCTTATGTTCCAGTCATGAAAAATACAAGGTCTGTCCAGAAGGTATCCAGCCATGTAATATGAAAAATAGAGACATTTACTGAAGAAGATGCAAGATACAAACAACACTGTACATAGGACAATGATGCCTCAGTCCCCTTCAAAGTAGGCACCTTGGGACCTCACACAGTTCTCCCAGTCATCATCAGCTGCTCTGTCGTATTTTTCTGAATCTCATCAACAGTCTGAAATCATTTTCCATTCAAACATGATTTTAGTTTTGGGAAAAGCCAGAAGTTGTAGGCCACCACATCTGGACTGTGGAGGGGCTGAGTCACCTGGGCAATTTGATGTTTTGCCAAAAAACTCTGCACAAGATGTATTACATGAGCAGGCACATTGTCATGATGAAGCTTCCAATCACCGGTTGCCCATAGCTACGGCCTTCTGAATCATCCAAATAGTTTCCAAGGAGGAATGTTCAAGCTTAATGCAAAATTTGATGCAGATTCATTGCTCTACTTGCTCAGTCATTTTGCATGCAATGACCACAGAGTACACATGCTCACTCAACAGCGTCTACCACCCTCACTGACTAGTACAGTGAAGTTGTCATTGTTCATGCATGCGCATTCCAGTCCACTGTCCCTGGCTGCCAGGTTACATCAGTGTCTCACAAACTCTTCTCATTATATTAACAATGGTTGGACTTTTTCTGGACAGAACTTGTACATCTCTGGCCTTTCTCTCACCCCTGAGTACTCCCTTGGAAACCAGAGTCAGATCAGAAAAACTAGGCTACAGCTTCATTTATCTCCCACCTCATCCCAAGGCACTAATAATATTCTTCCCAGGTATGCCTGGTTTTCATGTAGCAGTTGCTGCTCAAAGCTTAAAGCTTTGGGAGCTGCAGATGGCCACAGACACCATCATCATCCCATATCCATCTCAGCATCTCAGAAACCCTGGGTATTATCAGTTTGGAGCAGTCAGCAGTTCAAAAAGGCCCTCCCTGATGTTTCTTCTGACACAAAGAGTAATTAGGAATGGGCTTCCTTTCATAAAACCACTGGGACTAGAGAGCTAAAGGAAATGCAGGTAAATACCCAGACCCTACAGGCTGGAGGCATCCAAGAAAGGGATCAAACTTGTGAGGTAGCTTCTGCAATCCCTACCATGCTCTGGGGGTCCAGGCAGTCATAGGAGGACTCTGAGAAGACCTTGCATAGGTCTTGAAATTCATCATACATTTGCTGGACCTGCTGACTCAGGGAGTTCCCTCTGAGGCCACTGAACTCAAGCTTTTCCAGTTTATGAAAATCCAAGGTTGTCTTCAGGAGATCCTATAGGGACAAGTCACAGAGTGAAAGTGATGATGATGATGATGACGATGATGATGATAACAACAACACCTAATACTGAAATTAGTATGGGAAGGGCTGGAAATCACACAGGTGTGGTAGTTGCTTAGGAAATGTGAAGCCTGATTTGTGTTGTTGCCTTATTAATAGATTGGGGTGATGTAAATAACTCTTGGTTAAACTTGATAACAAAGCAAAGAGAAAGTACAGATAAATAAAATTCACATACACCAAAGATCACATTTATGCTTCAGCCTTTCTGTGTTTTCTAATAAAAAATATAATATAATAATAATACCATTTTTACATGATTAGTGGTTTAACTACCAATTTTTAAAAAATTGGTTATCTCCTTCTAAAATGACAGCTAGGGTAGGGGATACTGACAGGAAAGCAGGTCCTCCAAACAGTCCCGAGGAGGGGGACACTAACAGTCTCAGCAACTCCTGCCAAGAAGACAAACCTGCAGAGTTCTGCCAAGCACAGGTGACACGGCACACCATGCGGCAGTGGGCAATTGCTTGACACCTCTCTGTTGAGTTTCCTCATCTGTGACAGGATAATAATAGTGAGAGGTAAGTAAGCGAATGCAGGCTTAGGATTTAGGCCAGTGCCAGCACACAGTGACTACACAGAAAGTGCGTATTATTGCCACTGTTGTTGGTATGGCAGTGTCCCAGCTGTGCTCAGAATTAAGTGGCAGTTTGATAATGCAGCCCAGAGCCTTGGGGAGGAGCTCCTCCCCAGTCCACAGAAGCTGTGTTACCTCTGATAAGACAGGAGCCTCCAGAACAAAACTAACATGACAGAGGTAGCATTTATCTCTCATGAAAACTGGTCTGAAATCACAAAACCTCCAAACCAAGATGTTCTTCCCATTACAACTCCCAGGCTATGTGCATGCCTCTTCAATAGGAAAGAGGGAGAGATACCTTTGTGTGATTTTGGCAAACATTTGGTGCGGGTCCCTGGGAGGGGTCTTCTACTCTGAGGAAGTTTGAAAGGCAAGAAGAGGAAACATGGTATCATGATGCTGAAAACGCAGCAGGTCCTGGTTCTGCTCTAGGCAACACCCCCTGTCAGTGGCCACTGCTAGGGGTCGACTCATCCGACTAGCAGAAGGCTGCCCGACTTCTTTCTCTGGCTGGGATTTCAAGGCCAGCAGCACTAACAGAGGCATTGGGAAGTGGTAAGAAGGCTGCCTGTCTCCACGTTGCCAGGACGGCACCCGTGAAGCCTTGGTAGCCACCTAACAGCCCTTCTTCATTCACCCATGTTCAGGAATGGCTGTCAGCAAGTAGCTGAAGTGGGAGAGGAGGGAAGAGAAAAGGACCAAACGAGGAAAGAAAGACATAAACCTGCAGCAGAAGGTCTTGCCACCGATGGTGGGAAATGGGGCAGTCTATATTTTAAAACACCTTCAACTTTATAAACTGGGAGAAAAACAGAATGAATTAAACTTAAGTGAAATTGACTTAAGTAGTAATTCAAATCATTCAAAGAGTGCTTAGTTGTAATCAATGTTAAACGAGAAATGTATTTGTGCTGTGGAATGTCACCTGGGTACCTATTTTTCACAATTTCACGGATGTCACTTTCAATACTTAGGAAACACTCTCCAACCATTTTAAGAGACTGATGCATCTTGATGTGTTTGATCGCATCAGAAAACTATATCGTAATTTTGTCACACTGTTTTATTTCTCAAGAATACTTGAAGCATGGTCTTGGGTGGTCACAAAGTTGTTTCATCTCCAACCTAACAGGTAAATCATAGGCATTAGATAAATATTTATTTAATCATTTTATTTTCTGGAAAAACTCTGGTCACCAAAAACAATGGATATATACATTGCTTTATTTAATTTAACAAACACATAATGGGCAACACATTTACTTGGGGTTCAGTTAAAAGTCTTAGACCTATTCTTACTTCTCTATTAATGAGGCCTACATTTCTACTCCATCATTCCACTGCACTCTCTCTCCCCTTATCCTTCATATGCTTTCTTCAGCGCTTTTACCACCCTCTGGAATTATAATATTCTACTTGACATTATATTATTTTTTAAAATTTGCTGTGTACTTTTTTCAGTAGGTTGTAAATACCCCAGAGATATCTACTGTATCTTCAGTCCCTGGAAAAGGCCCAGATGCTGAGAAATGTTTGTTAAATGAATGAATATATGATCTTTGGCCTTTGACTTATCTACAGCACATCCAGGAGAAGGTGAGAGGGTGGTAGAAAATCTAAGAAATAAGGGCTCAGGAGCAATTGAGAAAATTAGAAAAGAGGAGAATTACAAAGCAGGACCTTGGTCAAGTGCCATGCAGAACCCTGCATAGTCCTCTGAGGGCAGAGTGAAGACAAGTGAGCAAACAGAACAGATTTGGCCTCATCTTGCAGATGGAACTTACAAAATTTCTTATATTTGACCTACAAAAATGACAATTTTATGTGGTTCCACTGAATAAAACAAAATCATCTTATGTTAGAAATGTCCAGATACAGCATGGGCCACAAAGAGAGGTAGTGAGCTTTCCATCTCTGGGTGGACTTCAGAATAGAAGTGTTGTAGAGAAGATTTCTGAATCTGACAGGAAATTGTCTTGCAATCAGAGAAACAGATGTATCATAGTGACTGTGACTATATCTTTGACTCTCAATGTAGCTCTTTCTTCATTTATTTAAAAGTCCCACAAAACAGCCCTGGCTGGTATAGCTCAGTGAATTGAACATGGGCCTGCAAAACAAAGGGTTGCAAGTTCAATTCCCAGTCAGAGCACATGCTTGGGTTGAGGGCCAGGTCCCCAGTAGGGGGTGTGTGAGAGGCAACCACACATTGATGTTTTTCTTCCTGTCTTTCTCCCTCCCTTCTCCTCTGTCTATAAAAAATAAATAAAATCTTTAAAAATAAAAAAAAGAGTCCCACAAAACAGATGAAAGGCAATTTAAGCCAATAAGAGGTTTAAATGATACTTTTAAATGCCCATTTTTATTCATCATAGTAGTAAACAAATGAAATTCATTATGCCATATACAGGCTGAAAATGTCAACTTGAAGGGTAGGCTACACAGCACCATGGGAAAAGCCTAGGACAGAGCCAGAAATCCTGGGTTCACACAACCCTGGCCTGCCATTTACTAGCTGTGTAGCTTAAAGCAAGACACAACTTCTTGAAGCCTCACTTCCCTAACCTGCAAGTGAGTTTGCTAATACCTGACTTGCCGTGGGGTTACCGAATTCCATGGAACATGCCGTGGTGGTACTTAAATAATGGGGAGCCACTGTAATGAATTAGCATCACCCCGATGTCCTTAGGTCAGGCTAGTGGATAAGAGGTGGGTTATGGCCAGTATACATGTACTCCTTTCCAGTTACCACAAAGAGCATCGAATCCCAGGCAGCTGACTGGGCCTACTGGGTGCTGTTCTTACAGAAACTGGTGCAACTTTTAATGGAGTGGTGGGAGAGACTTCCATTTGTGCTGTGGCCCCTGAGGTGGAGAATCAAACTCAGGGATAATGGCAAGCCCTGCAAACACAAGCCCGTACTTGAAGGGGAGGTCATGCCGCCTTATCTTAAATGTCTTCAGAATTCATTAAGAAAGAGCACAAAGCAGACATTCATAGATGAAAACCTCAAAAGGTCATTGGGAAAAAGACTGTTTCTTTACCTTAGGACAGCGGCCAACCTTATGCAGCTAATGGTCTCCTACGTGACCACACGCTCAGGCAGGGCTGAAGGGGGTGCCAGCCCAATTAGGCCTGAATGAAAGGAGGCAGCAGAGTGACTGGAGGTGGCAGAAAGAGCAAGGGAAACACGGTTGTATTAGGTCAGCTGATTACCTATCTTCCTGCTAATCACCTCACATAAAGCCTCAGCAGGAAATCATTCTGCCTCCAGTGAATCACAGCTTTACAGAAATTTTATAATGAAAGCCGTAAGGGCTCTCTCCAAGCTGCTGCGTACTGCACTGTTTGGAGGGCAGAGTCTGCAGGCCAGCACACCAATGGGGGATCTGCAGCATCTACGATATTATGGTACAAAAATGAACTCTGTTTGGTTTGCGTATATGTGCATGGCGTGGGGTATGAATGTGGGGGTGTGTATATGGTTTGTGTGGGGTGTGAGGGGGTGTGTGGGGTATGTGGTCTGTGATGTGTGTGAATGTTGTATGTGTATGTACAGTATATATATGTTTTGTGATGTGTATAGGTATATGTTGTATGTGTGGCATTTGTGTGGTTGTGTACAGTGGCTGTACTCTCTGTATGTCTGTACTGTGTATGCAGTATGTATATGTGATGTGTGTGCAGTGTGTACTGTATGTGTGGTGTGTCATATGTGTCTGTGCTGTGTGTACTGTATTGTGTGTGCAGTATGAATATGTGCAGCATGTGTATGTTTTGTGATGTATTTTTGTGTGTGCGTTGTATGTGTGGTGTTTGTGTGATTTGTGTCTGTACAGTATATGTATTGTGTATGTGCATATGTGGTGTTTATGTGCAGAGTATATATGTGCAGTGAGTGTGGTGTGTGCTATGTGTGTTGTGTCTGTGCAGTGTCAACTGTGTCTGTGATGTGCGTGTACTGTGTGAGTGCAGTGCATATACATGCAGTGTGTATGTGCTATGTGAGTGATGTATGCAGTGTGCTACTGTGTGTGTGTAGTGTGTGCCTGCTGTGATGTATGTGCAGTGTGTATGTCAGAATGTGTGCAGCATGTATGTGTGTGACGTGTGTCTGTGCTGTGTGTGCAGCATTGTATGTGTGATGTGATGTGTGTTCAATGTGTGTACTGTATGTGTGTGGTGTGGAGCTGTGGCATCCAGCAGGAAGACCGGGTGAGGAACGGAATTAAGATGCAGCTGAAAGGCTCTTTTCCCCTTCAATTCTTGACTATTCAAATTGGAAAGATTTTATACATGTTTGATATTTCCTTAGTAAGTTGTAAAGTGAAATACACCCCTTTCATGGAATGGAATGTGAATTACAGTTTTACCCAAATGACTGATTTAGAAAAATGACCTAGAAACCCTATTGTAAAAACAGAGTGTGCAAAGGTAGACCAGAGTGTGTAAGGTAGAGTAAAACCACAGAACCACTTTGGGGTCCTCAAAATGGAGGGGGGCAGAAAGCAGAGCTTCTTAGAGCCACCTGGGAGACATCCAACTTTGACTGAAAAGACTGTGCTTGGAGCCATGTGCCCCCAGAGTGCAAGTCCCAGCTAAACCTGCCTGAGCCCTGTGGCAGCCACAAGGGAGTGGAAGTGTGTGCTCTGCTGTGCTCATTGATTACAGTAAGGGTGTTCAAGCTGATGGCGGACTCAAGAATTGGAAAATTTTAGTTTAAGGTAAATAGTTATAAGCCTAGTGAGCAATGCATATGTTAAAGCTATTGTTTCAGAAACTACAGATAAGGCCCATTCTGGCTCCTGGGAGAGACAGCCAACCTCCTGGGGCACCACTAGACAAGTGGAGGCATCCGGGCCATTGTGTTCCAGAAAGAGACAGATGACTGCCTGCTCCTGGGAACAGCTAACTGCCCAGGACGAGAATGATGCAGTTTCTTTCACCTAATTTTCCCTGAATTTCAAAACCCCTCACCACTCCTTGTTTATTCCCTGTTATAAAAGGCTGACCTGGAAAGAAAATGTAAGACAGTCATTAAGGTATGAACGCACCGTCTTCTCAGATTGCCGGCCATCTGAATAAAGTACTCATAAAGATTCAATCCCTGTTCTGCTTATTGGGTTTGACACGTGACAGGCAGCACGAATGCTGGTGTCTTTTCTGGTTTCAAAGCCTTGCTCTTGGGACCCTTGAAAGGGTGCAAGCTCTGGCTTGAGGTAGGCTCTTGAAACTTGTTAGTTTTTTATTTTTCTAGTCTCCTTCCTTTCCCTGCTCAGGCTAAGCTCGCTAAGAGATGAGCTGTGTCACTGTGGTGAGGAGGAGGATGGTGGCCTTCTGAGAATGCAGGTACTCCATATGCTGCAGAGCTGCTGAAAACTGCTCAGGAATACACTGTGTAACATCCCCCCCACCACGCCATCAGCTCACCCCACCTTTATTTTAACAGGTATCCAGAGGGGAAGAGTTGATCTACACAAAGAAACTTTCTTGTGCAGAAGAAAGCAACACAAATCAGAGGGAGGGAAATGCAAGAGAACTATGGAGATTAAAAACCAGCCCTCCACAGCATAACTCTGGATGTGAGTGTGTACAAGGGTAGACGCATTAGTGTCATTTTATTAATTTAGCTTTGTGTATTTATTAATTGCAGCTACCTACGTCTCAGTAGCCACATATTGTATTAGAATAGCAAGATGAATAAGGCTAGGTTCATGGTAATTCTTGCTAGAGAGAAGCAGATTAATCCCATTTAAACAGGCATCGATCACAGAGATACACAGAATGTTAACTAAAGGGCTACGTGAAATCTGCTTGGAGATGATCAATAGTCCCGTGTCCCACTGCACTGAGCTGAGTAGGAAGAGGTGGGGGAACTAGAGGCCAAGGGTATGAGGCTGAGCAGATGATTTGAAGATGAAGAATGAAAGAGGGGAGGAAATACTAGGACAGGGGAAAGGAGCAGCCAAGGGAAAACAGAAATTCAGGGTGAACAAAGAGCTAAGGGAAACAAATAGAGAGAGAAAACTTGGAAAACAGAGAAGGGAAAGGGAGACAAGTAGAAATAGAAGGAAGAGGAAAAAGAAAATAAAGGGAAAAGTAGTAAAGAAAAGAAATAGAGTTTGCCCTAAGAGCAAATAAGTAAACCAGAGCACAGGATTCAAAAGTTAAGACTGGGCGAAGCAGGAAGACTGAGAACACGGTGACATTCAAGTCATCCTCTAATTAAACTGGGGCAACTGCTTTTCATGCATCTGTACCCTTGATTCACAAAGAAGCAGCAGCCTGAGAGCCCACTATTGTGAGGGTAATGACTCCAGGGAGGCTGGTGGCCCTGGCTTCCTGTATTTACTGAATGTACCCCCACAGATTAGGTGCCCTGGTGTTAGAGTAGCTGTCTATGTGCAAAGTCACATCATGAACATGTGTGCATAGGGCTGGGGCCCCAGCCCAACAGTCACTTCTGAGCTGTGCTCTGCTTTCACTCCCAGGGCCAATGCAGGACTGGAGAGCCTACAAGGCTGTGTACAGTAACAGCAGGCACACCACCTGGTCAGCTCAGCTAAACAACAGCGAAAGGATTGATGTGGGAGGCGGGAGGAATACAGTGGAGGGGCAGGGGAGGAGAGACTGCACATCAAAAGCTGAGATGGAAATGCTTGCGGACACGGGTGGCGGGGGTGCACAGTTGGGGGGGCAGGGAAGAGGCATTTAGGATAAAGCCAGATATCAATTACTTATACTTTCCATGATCCCCATGCAGAATTTAAGGTGCGCCTTTCAAAAGATCTAGCTTCAGGCTTTCTCACTTACACATTTTTCTCTGTCCCTATGCTCTTCATCTTCTTTCCCCAGCAAATTCCTAGTCCACTTTCAAAATTTACTTCCTGTTGTGCTTACCACTTTCTCAGAACCCCGCGGATTTAGGGATTCCTCTTTCTTGCTCCCAATAACACATCAGTTTTGTCTAATACACCTCACTGAAGTTTCCTAGCTCTGTGTCTTTCCGTCCTTGGATATCCTCCATTAGCCTACCCTGTCCTGTGCTATATGGCTGCTGGTCCAAGGGCTTCTTACAGGTAAAACCATATTTCAGTCATCATTGTATCCCTAGTGCCTGCTCAAGGCCTGGTGAATGGCGTTGTTGGATCAGTGTTTGGGAGGGGAAATGAACAGATTCAATCTTATACTCTTATCCTCATAATCCCATGGTTTGTGCCATTCATCCTGGCCTCTTCCCAACATATCCCCCTCATCACGCTGACCATAGCTAGAGATGTAAGTTTAATTCTCAGTCTTTCTAGGCTATGGTCTTAATCTTGAACTTGACCTTGAATATCCTAAAGAAATTTTAGAATAAGTATGTATTCATTTTATTATGCCCATTGTCCTTCCCCCAAAGGTCAATCAGCAAATATTGGGCTGTTAAGTGTTAAAAAACCTGTTAACCACATTAAGTTCTGAGGCTAAAAACAATCAAAAGAAAAAGCTTCATGTCTCTTCACCCTGGTCCTTAAACTAATATTCACCTTAACTTTTAAATAATTGGGGAGAGACACAACTTTGAGCAAAAGTCACATTTCTCTTGCACTGGGATTCACTAGTCTGGTAGTTGAGAAGGGCAAGTTCAAAGTAGTGGCTTTGTGGGGATGACCAGCTGCATCCAGATCAGTTCACTTGAATTTTGCACACCAAACTTTTTAGCAAGGGTGTATTTGAAACAAAGTTTGAAGATTATGGGCAATTTGAAAACCAACTGAATTAGCTGACTGATTCCTTGGGCCTTCTTCCTAAATGGGTCTATAATCAGACTTTCCAAAACTTCTAATAGAATCACCACTACGTGGTGATCAATCTAAATGATAAATCCAAAAATTTGAATCTTACTGTGAGTTCTTTCAACCAATGGAGGTTGGCCACCATGTTGCACTGGCCATTTTTCTATTCACTTTTTGGATCCCTGGACTATTTGCTCCCGTCTGAAGCTAGGAGCCTGGGGTACACAAGCACACTCACCTCCACCACGTGCAGTCGTCTCAGGAAGTCGTCCAATCGCACAAACACCAAAGAAGACTGGAAATCCCACTCCCTGATTTCCTGGTTCTCTTTGAAGTAAGTGTGCAGGTTCTCCCTTCTGTCCTGAAACACCTGCTTGAAGAAGTTCAAGGTGTCCACGACCACTTGCAGTTTTCTCTGACTTTCTTCTACCTCACTTTTCAGGAGGTCCTCTGGGCTGAGATAATCAGAGGCCTGGAATGCAAACACATTAGTGTCACTAAGCCTGGTCGCAGGTGCAGGACATCCCACAACTTTGCCAACTCCAGCTCTGAACTGAATAACTGTCCAAGTAATATTTTCAGAAGTATAATATAAGAAACGTGTGACTCCATCCTCAGTTCCGCAGATGGATTTGGACTTGGGTTCAAGCCAAATAGCCAGTGATTGGCTTAGGGCTCGGCAAATGACCAATCAGAGACAAGAAAACACCATGAGTCTTTTGTTGGACCAGCTGGGGCTAGGGCAAGTATTCTTTCCCAGGTATTCTTACTGACTTTCAATAGTAAAATAATTTGAGTGTAAGATTCTTTGAACCATAATTATTTCCCTACCTCTAAGAGACTTAACCTGGAAACCGGTGGAGCTGAATCTGTTAGCTGCCTCCACCACCACAGGGAGGGGCAGAAAAAACTGGGTCCTGAAGGCACCATCTAAGGCCTTACGGTAAGCCAAAGCTGAAGCCAGTCTGACCTTGGTCTTTTGAGGCTCATGAGCCAATAAATTATCTCTTTGGGGTGGCTTTCTTTATACTTTCAACCAAAAGAGTCCTGGCTGACAGACACGGAGTGACGGAAGAGCACTGGTCTACAAGTCAAGCAACCTGGCTTCCAGTCATGGATCGGGGGACCTTTGGCAACTTTGTTAGCTCCCTGGAGTTTTAGTCCACATCTTTAAATAGTAACGACAATTTAATAAGGCTCTCCCTGCCTACTTCATAGGGTTCCTCTGAAAAGGGCCAGAATT
This sequence comes from Macrotus californicus, assembly GCA_007922815.1. Lineage (NCBI taxonomy): Eukaryota > Metazoa > Chordata > Mammalia > Chiroptera > Phyllostomidae > Macrotus > Macrotus californicus. Next base: position 29,669 of record VMDR010009659.1, read on the forward strand.
ATGAATGTCATAGCGATTTGGAGTGTGCAATGTGCTTCATAGATGTTAGTTATGATTATCTCCTCTTTAAACATGTTCATTGTTTTGTCAGGGTCACAGTTCCTTAGATAAAAAAGAAGTCAGTTTGGGGGAAGACCACCCAAACCTCCTTAAGGCCTCCAGTTCCTCATTGACGCACTCCTGGAGGTTTATGCTGCCCTGGTTGGTGCTGCCAGAGTCCCTAGGAGGGGGGAGCATAAAGCATGTGATGCAAGAGGCTGCCTTTCTGAAGCTGACAGGCACCGAGTTCTCAGCGTGTGCAGGGCACACAGAGCTTTGCTCTGTGTGATTTCATCAGAGCCCCACAATCACACCACTGCCCTCTGAGATGGGCCTCTTCTTTTTACCACTGCACAAAGGAAAGTGAGACACAGAGCAGATAAGCAACTTAACCAGGCACACGCAGCTAACAAGTGGTGACGCAGGATTTGGCACAGAGATGTCTGACTCCAGAGGCAGCATTCTCAGCTGTTGGGCTTCATTGCTCACTTAATAACTGGCTGAGGACACAGATCATTAAGGAGGTCGAAATTCACCACTTCTACCCTTCATCGGACCACGGGTTTTGGACAGAGGGGAAAGGAAGACTGTATATTGCAGCACTACTGAAAATGTCTTCGTGTGTTACTGGCTTGATTAATAAAATAATTCTAGTGGGAGAACTCTGTGGACCATAATTATTTCCCTGCCCTATACTTGACTCTCCTCTGTGACTCGATGCCAATCAGCCCCCGGGGAGAGGTTACCGGGGGTCCTGGGACAGCCAACCTGCTGGACGAGAAGGTTGCAGATCTCCTGCAGCAGCACAGTGAGCCGCCCTGGGGAACAGTAGGACTTGCACGTGGCCCAAATCAGACAGACCACATGGAGCAGAGGTCGCAGCCGTGGCTTCATCTCCGGAAACTCCATGCTCTCTAGGACTTCCAGGTGGCGATAGAGTGGCATCAGGTGTGTGTAGATGTCCTTTGCCTCCATCAGAGCTGGAAGAAACTGAAGACAGTCACTCTTCCCTGCCTGGAGCTCAGATCCACCAAGTTGGAGCCCTGGGGCCTGGGAAGTAAAGGGTCTGAACTTCCTAAATTGAGAAAGTAGAGAGAAGGCTGGTCCCCCAAAACTTTCTATCTCTTAAGATGAGCTATTGAAATCTGAAGAGCCCTGGACAGCTAAGATAATGGTCTGAGGAGGCTTTCTTATAACATTCCTATATCTGAACTTCTTGGCCCTTGCCTGGTGCTCTGTGTGGGGAAGATACTTAGTAATTTTTTGCTGATGACTTTACTGCTGATATCTCCAAGGCAACACAAAATAGATGACAGAGGACAGATTTCAGAGTCAAAAAGATATCTTTCAACACCAACCCAGACATTTACCAGTTATATGACCTTGGGCACATTTAACCTCTCTGAATCTCAAAAAAATAGATTGGACAGTAACTAATTCAAAGAGTTCTTGCCCTGGCTGGTGTAGCTCAGTGGATTGAGCCTGGGCCTATGAACCAAAGGGTTGCCAGTTTGTTTACCTAGGTTGCAGGCCAGGTCCCCAGTAGGGGGCACTCGAGAGGCAATCACGCACTGATGTTTCTCTCCCTCTCTCCTTCCTTTCCCCTCTCTCTAAAACTAAGGAGTTCTTGTGAAGGTCTGAAGGTAGTACAAACAGACTCTTCATACATAGTGCTGGACCAAAGTAGGCATTCTATAAAGGGTAATGTCTCTGATGAATATTTGCTAATAAAGAATTTTATTGAGCTCTTATGGAGGAGAAGTCACAGGGAACAGAGAAATAGCACAGTCTGATGATGACAAGGAAAGCTAGGAAAATCTCCTACCATTTCCTTTGACACAGCCCAGGAAGGGGAAGTGCCTTTCATCAATCATCTTACGGTGACAGAGAGGGGAAAGTAGAAAAACCAGTAGCATGGGGTACTAATCCTGCAGAGCAAATTAGAAGGAATACACAGCAAGGGAGTGTGTACAAAGATGAGTTCTTTCCCGGGTAGAACATCAGGCCCTATCATATGAGAGCAGATGGTCTTCATTATATTATATGGATAAGGCTCTGTGTTCATCCTAAGGGAAGCTCAAAATATACACTGTTTAGTAAACAGTTTCAATATGCCAGGCATTGTTCTACCCACTAGACATATACCCTCCCATAGAAAATCCTCTAAAGTAGCTTTATTACTTCTGCTTTATAAGTGAGCAGCTTAAGACCTAAGCAACTTGCCTAGGGTCTTCCTGTTCATCGGCCAGCCCTGCCTCGCTGAGCAAAAGCAAGATTACCCCAAGTTATTATGTTAAACCCCTGGCTTGATGGTTTTGGGGTTCACAACATGCAGGAGTTTGTGGTGTGTACATTTGTACTTTATACCCCAAATGGAGTTGTGGAAAGTAGAGTGTGAATCAAACTTTTGAAAGTCAAATGTCATGATAAATTGGTTAGAGCAGTGAATCTTAAAATGAGGGAGCTGGGAGCAACAAACCGCTGTGTGGGGAGGGTCATGTCAGAATTCAGCAGTCATTCTAATGAGCAAGAGCTCTAGCTTTCATGGTGTTGTGAGAAAAGAAGCTGAGCCCAGAGGCCAGAGCAGCTTTCTCTTTATGATACCCTTTTTTTTAAGCAAAACTTTCTTTAATCATAATCAAATAAGCACTCCACTGATTTTAAGAGCACAATGTTTGAGAACTGCCTCATTCAGTCCAGGGTGCAATCACCTTGGCTCACAAGGCAAATAAAGAAAAAGGGATGAACAGAGTTAGGCTCACAACTTTTAAAAACCATAAATATAAAAGGCCAGTTGCACAAGGCTGCCCAGTAGTTTGCTGGAAAATGTTTAACAACAGGCTCTTCTGAGACAAAATCCTTTATTCATAGCATCTGCCAATTTCTTCTGTGTAAACATTACCGATATTCTCATCATGTCCAGTTTAAAGCTACCAACTTGACTTCACTGAGTGTTGGGGAGGATGATTTGAAAAGATTTCCATACAGTGGGCTCTCCTGAGAAACGACAAGGCAGCTCAAGTCTGCTCCAGAGCACCACTGGACTTTGACAGCTCTTCCACCTGCAAGAATCCTGGATGAGCAACCCCCTGCACTATTTCAATCCTGCCCCTAGTGGCCAAAGATGAGAACTCCCTAATTAGTCT
>VMDR010009660.1:0-32857 GCA_007922815.1 Macrotus californicus
TAACAGAAACCTGTTGTGGCTGTTTTAATCTCAGAAAAGAATTTTAAGGCAAAATCTGAACATATATAGAATGTCACGACACAATGAAACACTTTTGTTTAATTAGAAAAATATAATGATTATAATTATGTGTACAACTTATAAAACGGCCTCAAAATATAGGCGCACTGACAAACCCACTGCCAGTGTAGTGAGGGGTTATGCACCTCTCACCATTAATAGGAGAGAACAATCATGAAAAAGCAAACTTGGTGCAAGATTAGATCAATAGGTGCAAACTTGATTTAATGGACTCCATAGAACTCTGTATTCAACATTACAGAACATAGATTTTTCAAAAGTTTTTATAAATGTGGCATTTATAAAAATTGAGTATGTACTGGGCAATGAAACAAGTTTTCATCAAATTGCAAAGTTATTGTTCTGGCCAAAACCTCTGACCACAAAATATGATTAAGTCAGAGCTTAGAAGGATAAATAAAATATTTCTCAATATTTAGAAATTAAAATAAATTTCTAAATTACCCATAAATCAAGGAAAAGTTATAATAGATGTAAAACTAAATGCTAAGAACTGAAAGACAAAATTTTTATATTAAACTTGAGGGAGGCAATAAAAATATTACTTGAGAAAAATGTTTAGCCTTTTTTTTCCTATTGGAGAAAAATAAAAGTTGACAATTAATGAGCTAAGTGAACAACTGAAGATACCAACAAAAGAATAAGAATATTAATCAAAAGAAAGCAGAAAGAAGGAAATAACAGGTGTAAGAGCAGGAAAAATCAGTGAAATAGAAAACAAAGACATAATAGAGATGATCAACAAAGAATATGAAAATAAGTAAGATGGGGGCGGGAGGAAGGAGGAAAGGCAGAAATAAATAGCATGTTTAAATATGTAAAAAATGAGTGAAGGGAATAAGGATTGAAAAGGAGGAAATAACAATTGCACAATGATTAAAATCTCTGGTTAAACAGCAAATATTTTAGATTATATGAAAGCATTTCAATACAGGTTGTTTGCTGTTAGAAATGGGCGGGAAATAGAGGCAGGAGGAACCAGGTGATCTGATCCAAGTGTCTCTATTTGATGCTGAGCTGAGAGGCGGGCTGAGTTGAGTGGACTTCAGCACTGCGGGAAGGCAGGAGTGGGGTTTAAAAAAAAAAGCGAGGGGTTTGTGAGGGTGTAGGGGAGGGGTTAGTCTCTTGTTCTTCTGGGCTGTTGCCTCAGGGTTCCAGGTTGTGAGCCCGGACAATGGGTTAGGTAAAGGGCCAGACTGTTCCCAAGTACAGGAGGGTCAGTCTGGCCACTGGCTATTGTGGCTGGCACCAGGTGTCTATTGTGCGCGGAGGGAGAGTTTCAGTTAAGCCACAGGCTATCAGGTGAGTCAGGACAACTGAGTCATGGGCAGTCCAGAGGGTTGGAAACTGGCCTGACTGGGTCATTAGCAGTCTGGTGGGCTGGGAATCTGGCCTGACCCTGACATTTACAAGAAAGGTACATGAAACAGAAGGGCATGAGCCATTGGAAGTAAAAGTTTTAAAAAATGATACAGAAAGCTAATACTAACAAAAAACCCATATTTTATCATGCCAAGTAAATTTAGATTCAAAGTTCAAATAATGCACTACTAGAAACATAAAAAATCACTGTTTAACAATACACTGTCTAGCACAAATAATGCCCATTTTTTATTACAAACTCTTTTATTACAAAATCTTAAGGATGTAATTCCATAATGTATCAATATCATACTCAAGCATACCATATTGACATTTAGGTGAAATGTTCAAATTAAAACTATAAATTGTTATACTCATATTATCACCCTACCTACCACACTCAAGCAGGCGTTACTTCTGCCAGACCTGGATTTTCAAGGTTGCAATGATTGGGACGGAGAGAGACCTGAATCAGGAGGCTCCCTCCCCTGCCTCGGTTCTTGTCTCGCTCGAAAGACACAAATTCAAGTGAGAGACAAACACATGTGGTGGAAATGAGACAGCAAGTTTATTATACACTTTAGCAAAAACTACAAGCAGGTACCCAACTATTGGGGTTCCAGGATTATATACTTCAGCTGGCTTCTAGGTTCTCCCTCCTTCCCCCTTGGGAATAATGTACAGCTACAAAGACTTTCTTTCTCAGTAAAGGCTCTTTGTCTTAGTAAAAAATTGTTACAGAAGCTCCCTTTCTCAGCATGCAATCTCAAGGACCACCCCCCTATCACCACTCTGCCTCCCCTTCTCCTGCTTCCTGTACAACTGCTTGTTGCTTGTGACTTCAGGACACCTGGCAATCTAAGTAAGATTGTTACAGAAGCTTACAGAAGCTCCTTTTCTCAGCACAGTCTCAAGGAGTCTCCTTTCCTCCTGTGCTATTTTGCTTGTAATGCTCAGGACACCCAGCAATCTGCTGAGTTCCTTGGTGAGACATGTGTTTCTTTTGCTTCTAGTCTCCTGTATTAAGTTCTTTGTTAAACTGTAATGGTGAGGGTCCTGGCTTCATTTCCCCTCTGACCGCTGATTCCTAGCTGCTACCTAACATTAATAGTTCTTAACAAAGAAGGAAATCTTACCTATTGTGACAGCATGGATGGACCTGGAGAGCATTATGCTAAATGAAATAAGCCAGTCAGAGAAAGACAAGTCCCATATGATCTCACTTATATGTAGAATCTAATGAACAAAATAAATTAACAAACAACATAGAAACAGACTCATGAACACAGAACAGACTGACAGTTGTCAGAGAGGACGGGTCTTCTGTGGATGGGTGAAGAAGGTGAAGGGATTAAGCAAAACAAAACAAAACAAAACAAAACCCCCAAACCCCTAACACTTAGACACAGACAACAGTATGGTGATTATCAGAGGGAAAGGGGGATGGTGAGCAGTGGAAGAGGGTAAAGGGGGGATAAATAGTGATGGAAGGAAATTTGATTTGGGGTGATGAACACACTATGCAATATGCAGATGATGTACTGTAGAATATACACCTGAAACCTATATAATGTTATTAACCAATGTCACCCCAATAAATTCAATCAAAAAAGTTTCGGTGAACTTAAAGACACACACAGACATACACAGAGACCCAGCTCTCCAGCCAACCCACCAAAACTACAAGTAGGATTTGTCAAATCCACCATTACAGTGGATTATATTAACACATATTTCTCAGTGATTGACAGAACATGTTGACGAAACTCCTTTGGAAAACCAGTTGATATTATCCAGTATATTTGCAGACTTGTGCCACTCCTAGGCACATGCCTAAGAGAAACTTACACATGTGAACCAAAAATGTTTGCATCTGCAATGTTTGTAACTTCGAACATTTTAAGCAACCCAAATGTCCAGTTGAACTGACAGTGGGTGTATTCACACAGTAAACGAAATTCAGGCCTGAAAATTCATGTATTTCAGCTGCATGAGTCAACCTGTACCAGTCGTTACTTTGAAATAAGTAAACAATCTTTAGGAGAATTATGTCATTCGTGTAAAGTCTGAGTAATGCAAAACCAAATACTACATTGTTGTGATACAACCCCATGTGATAAAACCATAAAGGCAGTATAGGATAAATAAACACAAAATTCTTTGGAGCAAAGCTGTGAGACACACGGCACTGGAGAGGGGACTACATGGGAGCACACAGGAGCATCAAAATGACGGGCTCTGTTTATCTTTGAAGTTAGGGACAAGTGGCAGCATGAATATTCATGATATATTTTGCATGTATTATAAGTGTTCTTTTGCATTCACTCAATAATCAGGAAAAATAATATAATATAAAACAATATAAATAAAATTGAGCAAAGAGAAGTAGGACTTTTAGAATTCTTAGAAGATTTTGCTTGGGGAGCACCTGGGAAGTTACGGAGTAAAAACTATCAGATATATTAGTAAGATGATTTTTTTCCAGATGTAATACAGACTCAGAAAATGTCAAAATACATTGAAACATCTGTGGGCCTCTGCATCTTCTCTAAAGTCTTTATATCTTTTTTTTTTTTTACTAATTTTAAGTAAAAATTAGACTTGCCATTATGAGTTTATCAGTAGTAAATAGTATGTGTTGATAATTTCTTTTTTCCTTTCCTAAGCTCATATTTCTTCCTTGAGTCATCCTTACCTTTGCAATTATGGCTACTTACAAACTTAGGTAATCAACCTTTAACCTCCCTCCCCTGGAACTTGAGTGAGTGGAGCCGGTGATTCAGCCGGTCTGTCCCCTGGGGCTGGGGAAACAGGCTTTTATTTATGGCAACACTCAGAGCCATAGAACAGGTGCAAGTTGTATCCGGTTGTAAGAGTTCAGTCCATGAGTCCCCACTGGAGGGTTGATTAAGGGTTGGGTAGAAGACAAGGCCTGAGGCATGGAGTCAAAAAAGGGGTGATGTGTAAAAGTGTGGGGGGTGGGGTGGAGGATCATGGGAAACTGAGGTGCTAGGAAAACTCAGAATAAGTAGTAAAACAGGGAAGTTGGAACTAACTTGGACAAACTTGGGGAACAAAAGGCCAATGCACTAAATTTTTCTGCACTCCCTGGACTGTTTGTGGGTATGAGCTGGCTACATTATCCCAGAGTCAGAAAGAGGTGTTCCCTCTTCCTGCTTATCTCTTAAAGTTTTGTTTTTGTTTTAGATTATTCCATCAAAGTCACTTGTTTCTTTTATTTACCATCTTATACACACCGTATTTCCCTCCTAGTTCTTAATGGAAAATAGATCTTATCAATGAAAGTGTCACTATTGCAGGGGGGAGTCAGTTGTATGTAAAAGGGTAATTTTGGCAGACTAAAAATAAAACCCTAATCATTGATCATCTTGAAAATAGAGGAAAAATAAGTTTTGTTTCACAGGAACATTTCCATCATTAGGCAGAGAGTGAGGTTGCATTTGAATTACGGAACAAGGACATTAGTTTATTTTTGGATTGCCCGAGAGCAGTCACTTCAGCTCTAGCCCCTATATTTCTAACGTTTTCTAATCACATGTGTATTGATTCCTAACTCTTAAGCCAAGGAAAGGTATTAAAATATGCCATCTTTTCAAATGAGTAAATAAAATAGAGTATGCATACTTGCCCGACACAGAGATGTGGAGAACTATTTTGGCCACATTCCTTTCCCTGCAAAAAAGTCACAGATTATCCTCTAGTTCCTAAGAACTTTTGGTCAAATGATAAAAATCACAGGGTGTAAGCACTTTTGAAAATAAGTATCTCATTGAAATAATACTAAGTATCCCTTAGTTTAACAGAAAAATAAGTTACATCTGTTTTCTTCATTCTCCAGTTAAAATGGAATGCCTGTTGGATCAATAACCAGCCTAATAGGAATATCCTGACCGAATCAGAGTGCGGGATGGGAACCATGAAGGAAATCAATTGCTGCACTCTAAATAATCCGGCAGACCAGAATCTACTGCCTTTTTCACCCTCTAACTCTTCTCTTCCTTCCAATCTTACAGTAGGTGACATTTAGTAAGCTATTTTTTAAAATGAAGGAAAGTGTTGTTTTACAGAAGGAAAATGGAAAACTGTCATTAGATCTCCATCTTCATGGCGGTTTGCACACTTGTCTGTAGCAGAAGTGAGCTCCCGTTTGAAGAGTTCAAAAAGGCTTAGTTAGCTCTCAAGAGGTGTAAAAATTGATCATGATAAAGTGTGACCTCTGCAGAGCTGTAAAAATTATTTCATACCCACATTTTCCTTAAGGGAGCCCAATTTAAGCGAGCAAGCAAACAATAACAAAGCAAACAAGCATACCAAAATTTGAAACTGCTGCGAAATAGTGACATATAGGAATGAAGTTTGTCCAGAACTCAGGAGTGATAATTTAATTTGATTATGGGTAATTTGCAATTTTTAGAAGACAATAACCACATAAAGAGTCATATAAATATAATAGGGTTATATTTCTTCTGTATCCTCATAAGGTCATTGATGCTTATGGGATAGGTACATATATTATATAGCCCTTTAATAATAAACCCTTACTTGTACAGAGAAGAAAAATATATTTTTTTTCTAAGTAGTTGCATAGGTACCCATTAGGAAACTGAGGCTTGGAGAAGTCATATAACTTACCCAAGGTTATGGCACTATTGCAGGGGAGAGCTGGGGTTTGGACTTGAACTGACTGCAGTGTCTATATGTCTATATTTCAACCTCCATGAGATGCTACCTCTTTGGGCCTCATCGAGGTTCCTTTCAGGTCTCCTAGTGCTAGGACAGACAGAATAATGGCTTTATTTCCGTCTGGGCCTGTGGAGATAGCTTGTCACACTTCCAGTCTACTTTATATCATTATTGGTTCTAACTTTGGCCTCTGTTTTCATCCAGAACAGCATAAGCTACCTTGGATATCTTATTTGAAATCACCAAGAATTCTTCAGTTTTTTTTCTCCTGTTCAGAGGGTATCAATGTACCTGACATTGTGTTAGGTAAGAGTGTTTCAAGACTAATGAAGCACAGTTCTCATCCTCAAGAAGTGTCGGCCTAGTGTGAAAGAAAAAAACTGATACTGTAGAATACATTCCGTGAGGGTTATGAACCAGAACCAATCATGGTAGGATGAAGAGGATGGACTAATCTTCTTGGTGTGCCAGTGGGATGACTCCTAGAAGGTTTCATAGGAGGAAAGACATTTGAGTCAAAGTTCTCCAGGCATTCAAGAATGGATGGAGGTTAGTGCAGGCACAAGAAACAGCTGTCAATCTGCCTGGATGTCAGAGGGTTAGTACTGCAGTTTCGTGGAAACTGACAGGCCCAGTGCGCTCAGGTGAAGCTAGCGAGTGATAGTAGAGTGTAGGGTAAAGCAGGGTGAGTAGAACCAGACGAGGCCAGCCAGAACGGAAGGAAGTGGTTAGGTAAAAAGACTTGGCATTCTGTCCTCCCAGCAGGAGGATGGTAGGACTTCTCTGCCTGGACCCTGGAGGTCAGCTGCAGCCTCAGGTGCTCTTCGGTGCCCTGGGCCTTCCATCCCTTCTGGACCCTGACACTCTACTTTCCTGGTTATCTGGCACCTAAGAGCAGCTCCAGCTTTCCCACCCTGGCTGGGATCTCCAGTACCATCACCATATAAAGTGGTGACAACTGCCATCCTTGTCTCCTTCAGAAGGGACATTTTCAAGAACCAACTTGTCTCCAGGAGGGGAATGTGGAGGTGGAAGCAGTGGCTCCCTGGTTGCCGACAGCCTGGTCAGGGGACTCAGTGACCTTCAAGGAGGTGGCTGTGGACTTTTTCTTGGATGCGTAGGCAGTATTGGACCCTGCTCAGCAAATGCTGAGCAGAGACGGTATGCTGGAGAACGTTTGGAACACAGCCTCAGTGGGGCCAGCTGCTCGCCTAAGCAGAGCAGGAACAGCTGAGGACTGAGGAGGGCAGAAATCTCTGAAACACCTGTGCAGACCTATAGTCTCAACTTAAAAACCAAGAGGCCACTGAGAAGCAGAGTGAAGATTGAGGGGAACCATCTAATGGCAGGAAAAAGTGCAGACTTTCTATGGGGGAGCAAACCTGTGAGTCAAGGAAAGCGAGAAAGATTTTAGCTACCACTTATCCCTTAAACAACCTGGACACAACCCCCAGGAAGATAATCTATATGGAAAAGCCATCAGAAGGAATTCTAACCCTATTATACCCCAGAGAAATTACACAGGAGAGAAATGCAATGGCTGCAAAGAATGTGGGGAAGCGTTTAGCTACCCTTCATCTCTTAGGATACATGTGTGACCTCATGCTGGTAAGAAATGGTACAATTAAAAAAAATGTTAGTTTAATGCATATGGTGATCCCCAAAGGCCTCTACTAAAAGTTCTGTCAGGGTGGGAGTGGGAGAGAGGGCTAACAGTGCTGGACCACAAAATCTGGGAAGGCCACCTCCTTGGTGGTGGCGAGGGTCTGCACATCAAGGGGTGGGCTCAGTGTGGATGCCTCCCCTGTGAATTCCTTGCTGAAACTGCTCACATGCGTGCGTCTTGACAGCGTGGGCATGAAGGGTGATGGCAGGCAGCAGGGTGTACCAGCCTGGTGTCCAGAAGAAGGGGTGTTTTATTCACATCCTTTTCATAGCCCTTGTTGGACCTTAAGCAGGGCAGTGACCTCCTCATATTGCAGTTTGGAAAGATCACATTGTAGAAGGTGAACCAGTTTTCTTTGCCTAACATGACTGTACATTAAAAATAGTTGTCATTCTTACGATAATGTTGGCACTAGGAAGGTCTAACACCACCTACAGGCATAGAGTTTTATGTTTTATTTTAAAAGAACCCAGGTTGAGAAAAAGAAGTAAAATACTTTCCTGCATAGTAGGTGTAGGGAAATAAAATAATATTGCTACAAGCAAAACTATGTGTTGTGTCACATTATGCTTAAATTCAGGATGTTTTGAAAAGAGAGTGAAAGAAAATTTTTGAGATTTCTTAGGTGTTGAGTAAGTCAGATGAGGATTTACTATTTTTCTTTAGGGACATTTTAAGTAATTTAGGCATAAATCAAGATCTAAAATTTGTTGATAACCTAGTTGTTCAGAAGGTAGATTTTCTCATAAGAATTGTTATGATTAACTTCACAGACAAGTCCACAGAAGTTTAATTCACAGTGTAACTGAAGTTAGGATTTTTTCAGATGTCTTTCAAACTAACTTAAGCGAAGAGGTGGGTAGTAGTGGGGGGTGTGGATTTGATGGCTCACAAGCCCTGCCAGGGCAGAGACCATATTGTCTTGATCATTGGTACCTCTTTAGTGCCTAGCAAAAGGCTTGGCATATAGTAGGTGCTTACTAAATATTTATTGGGTGAATAAAATAAACCAACCACAGGAATGTCAGGGGTTTAGTTGGACCTTATACAAGATGGTGGCTAAGGATTTGAATGCCTTCAGAATCCTCTTTCTTAACATTTCTATTATTTTCTTGTGTTGGCCTTATTCTTTCAGACCAGGCCATCCTGTGGTTGGAAACTTGGTCACATGGAACATTTATGTTCACATCTTGCAGGGTTTGCATTAAAAAAAATCTTTCTGTACTACAAGGGCCAAAACTCTAACAGAAAAAGTTCTGCTTAGTCCAGCTGTAATTCAATGCCTACTATTAGGACAATTAGCTATGGCAGGTAGAGTCATGTAGAATGCAGAAGTCCCAGTGGAGCTGTGTGCTTGGAATAACGGGAGGGGCTCTTGCCAGTTTTATACTCTGCAGACTTTATAATTTTTAAGAGGAGGGCCTTATCTAAACTAAGGGGTTATAACAAGAAAAAGGAGGTGTATTCCCTGTTTTTAGTGTATATTCTTTATGATGATTCAAGATGATAAGATCTTGGACAGGAGCCTTCAGATATACAAAAGAACACTAAAGTGAATATAAGTTATTACGTGAAAACATACAAGAAAGAAAAGTGTAGAAAAAGAAATCAGAAGTAATGGGAAAATGGTTCCCAAGGTATATCTGGAGGTAGATTTGAAAGAGAACTGTTATTTCATTCAAATAAACATTGATATACTTGTTGAAGTAGTTACTGTGTGCTAGATATTGCAATGGATAGTATTTAGGTCAGAAAGATCTCTAAGGCAGAGGTTTTTCTCTAAAACAAGCTGGCATCCACCAGTGTGAAGCTGATTTTGGGAGAACACAAAATCTACTAAGAGCTTTTACTCAGAGCTTGTTTAATCAAATTAGCAGTAATAAGGTTTGTGTAAGGAATTCCTCTTTTTTAATTGTTACCAACAACTCCTAAGCATCCCCCAACCAGTGATATTGCTATATGTTTGTTGAATGTACACCAGACAACAGAGTCTCCAATCTTTTTGTTTTGTTTTGAGAATTTCCTTACCCCTAACCCTTTGAGTTCGCTCTCTCTCTCTCTCTCTCTCTCTCTGCCCCCTTCCAACATGCACAAATATACATATGCACAAACACACACCCTTCTGAGGTGTTTCGGAGATATCCACGGGTGAGGGAGTGCTCAGTGATCCCTAAGAGCCCATTATTACCCATATTTTCTATATTTTACTTGCTCTCTTTTCATGCTGTTGCAGCTTGGCTCAAGAAAAGGCCAGAATGACAGAATGAGAGGTAAATTTTAGCCGAGTTCCACAACTGTCCATGTGGAGATTCAGGATGAAATTCTGCTTCTACTAGATAGGTCTCACTTCAGCAGTTTCCTAAATATTACATAACTATGAAAAGTTCTGCTGCACATACGTCAAGTGGACAGCAGAGAAAAGGATGTGTTTTGTTTTTCCTCATATGTATTTCTTCTATTTTTAAACACCTTAGGTGGGAATCTCTCTTCAGGCTTGCCTTCTTCAGATCGTTGGGTACAGAAACTATAGTGCAGATGGTGGAAAACCGTGCAGAGCAGCCTGGGAGCCTGACAATCCCCAACGTGAAGAAATTCTTTTGAAGGTCAGTCCTCGAAGGCATCTCAGCCTTTGCTGAGGTCAGCTAATGTTTGCTAAGTGCCTGCCACGTGCACTGCCCTGGATACTGGGGTGGGTACAAAGATGACTGAGACATGGGCACTCTAACTGGTTGGTAAAGTCGAGTTTTCTTGCTGTTTCAGATGTTGGAGGTAGATTTTTCATTAGAAAATTCATGTGAGAAGTTAAATGGAAAGCCAGCTTTTTTTCATTGACATGTAATTGACATTAAATGAGTTTCAGGCATACAATGTAATGACTTGATATTTGTGAAGGGATCACCACAATATGTCTAGTCATCATCCAGTCTTCTTAATTGTTAAGCCAACAGGCATTAAAGCAGTTCCACTGCACAGGTTTCCACAGTTTGTCCTCTGTTGGTGAGGAAGAAGTCACCTGAGCAGGTCTCCCCTCCATAGAGGGGGAATGGTGGTTTAGGGAGGCCTGCCCTACTGCACTGGAGTGCTTTGGGTGTGTTGCAGGAGAAATTGCTGCATGGAGTGAGTGGCTAGACTGGAGGGTCATCAAAGTGCACTCTAATTTTGAAGCCAACAATTTTACTGCAGTCATTATTCAGGTGGTTGAAAGCAGATAATGCCCCTCCCACGAACGGTTTTGTTCTAACCAGGCTTGTATATGTCTACTGCGTTTATACCTGGCTTATGAAAGGTTTGTCTCTGGAATGGGGTGTGCAAGGAGAGGACAATCATAACAGTTGAAAAATGTTCCCCCCCCACAGCAATGATCTCAGTCCCTCGCTATTTCATATCTCCTTGACTGCTGCTGGCCTCAGTATTGTTTTCCATGTAGCAGGTTAGAAATGCATGCAGACTGTTTCCACAAGAACAAAATAGAGGACTTGAAAATAGTTTCTTGTTTCTATTATAATGGAAACTTAAAAAATTGTAAGTTGCTAAGTAGTGCTGAATTTTGCTGTTTTGATGAAAATGTGATCAAACAGGGAAACGATGCCTTATTCATCACATTTTTATCCTGATGTTCTCCCGGGGTTGCCAGCAGAGCAGATGATCAGAATCTTGATTATGTTCTGAACTTGAGGATATTAAAACAAATACTCTTGTTGTTTCCTCAGGTGATTTTAGAGGGCAAATAATAATCTATTTGTTGCTAGGCCAAACCAAAAGGGTAAATAATTGAAAGCTAATAAGAAAAGGGGAAAAGCTGATGATGTTTTATCTAACCATTTTATGAAGCCTACTTAACCAGAGCACTTAAATAATGGATTTGAATGATATTAACTGTATGTAATTAAAATATCCAGAAACTGCTTTTCCATTTCAGTTTGTTTATGAGCTACAAAGCATATGCAAAGCATTTATCAGAAAACTGTTAGATGCCAGCTCTTCCACATATATTACATATAATAAATATAACACTGAGAGGTAGGATCAAATTGCCGTATCTTGCAGAAGGCTTAGAAAAGTAGTAAACCTACACCTTCACGGTTGCAACCAGGAGCTAACAACCCTAGGTCTTCCCTCACAATGAAACCTGTGGTTTTCATAGGACATCGAAACAGCCTATCTTTGGGTAAGCATGGTTTGCTTTACACCAAATGCATGCCATGATTTTCTAGGAATATTAGGGTTTTCCTGAAAAGTACCTTGAGTGTATAATTATGTAGGGTGGTGAAGGAATGGGAAAGACAGAGAGGAGTGCTAGCAAGAAGTTGGTTCTATTCTAAATATTCTAGATTGGGTGTATACAGGGACAGTATAATGCTTTTAGCTTTCTTTCCTACCTCTTTACACACTGCAGATTTTTAGAACAAATAACATTTCCCAAAACAAAATTAAGTATACTGATTCTTTTTATGGTATTAAATCCCACTCAGACATTTTACAATGTTTTTGTTCATTGTGCTTTCTTCTGCTAAATGAGTTTCTTTCTCATCTGTTTCCTAGCTGTTCTAGGAGTAACAGAATTTGCTGTTTTGTTTTCCAAATTGTGCTCTTGGCCTGGTGGTGGCAGCGGTTATGGTGATAGTGAGCTGTGTGTGTGTGTGTGTGTGTGTGTGTGTGTGTGTGAGCTGGGTTGTCAAGATTACATTTCTCCTGGAACTGAAAGGCTTATACTGTCTTTAGGTGGAGTTTTGGCTACCTGTGTAGTACAAGGGGTATTGAAATGAAAATGTGTGCAAAGGAATATTTTCTTTCAAATCTAGATCAGTAACAGAAAAAAATAAAATAAATAATAGAGACTGGTATTTGCAAAGATTTGTTATTATTAATCTTTCTCCCATAAGGGCGAGTGTAGGCAGCTGTGGGCCAAACAGATTGGCACAGAGGTAAACACTAAATTGAACATTGCTGCATCGAAAAGCCAGGAAAGGCACGGAAACAGGACTCCATACCCTGAGCGAAACTAACTGGGGTTAGTTCCAATTCCTGATAAAATCAGAAGCCAAGAAATCTGTGACCCCTGACCAACTGTTAATTCAACACTGAAGACCCTAGTACAAGGCTCATAGGGACAAAGGCACAGTGAAGACAGCAAAAAGGGCCCACGGCACCCTCAGCTAACATGAGCCTTTAGTACTTCACTACTTTCTGACTGAACTCAGCTGCCTTTGTACTCCTCTGGCCTAGTGGGAGTCGGTCCTGAGTGAGCCACTTGGAGACTTAGTAGGGCTAATAGGACACTTCTCTTTAATTAGTAGGGGTAGGAGAGAGAAGTTTGTTTTTATCAGAGCCATTTCTTAAACCTATAGATATAATATAGTGTTTCAGAATGTTTTCAAATGAATACCCTTTGGAAATTCAAATATGTTCCTTAAGCTACGATTTCTGAGAGGGGTCCTCAACATTTTTTATGAGGAATGTTTTCCTTTTCTCTTTTCTTGTGCCATCAGATTGCAGGGGAAGCCAATGCAGGTGATGAAGGCAGAATGGGTTGACCTAAGCGTCAGGTTACCTGGCACAGGAGTTCCTCGGTGGGTCCTATCCTCACTGGGAGTCCTTTCCGGTTTTAGGGATGGATTTGGAGGAGTGAAACCATGACCTTGGACACTGGTTAGGAAAATAAACAGGCAACTTTGAGGTCTATAGCCAAATTCTAATCAATGGACCAGACACTGCTAAAATAAACTATTGATATGAATTAGTGAATCCATGAGCAGCCATTTAATGCTTAGGGCATGAACATAGGATGTCATTTCACTTAGTCTAATAGTCTCTGGTTCCATCCATGCTGTTGTAAAAGGTAAGAATTCCTTCCTTTCTATAGTGGCCTAGTATTCCAGTGTGTAAATGTACCATAGCTTTTTTATTCACTTATCTACTGAGGGGCACTTAGGCTGTTTCCAAATCTTGGCTATTGTAAATAATGCTGCTGTGAACATAGGGGTTTGTGTATTCTTTTGAGTTGGTGTTTCAGGATTCTTTGGATATATTTCCAGAAGTGGAATTGCTGTGTCAAAGGCAGATCCATTTTTAATTTTGTGGGGAAACTCCATACTGTTTTCCAGAGTGGCATCTAGCAGTCAGAGAGATGCAAATTAAAACCACAATACGACACCACCTCACACCTGCCAAAATGGCTATCATTAATATAATAAATTAAGAAACAACAAATGCTGGCAAAGATGAGGAGAAAAGGGAACTCTGGTGCACCGTCGGTGGGAATAAAGACTGGTGCAGCCTTCCTGTTTAAAATGTGGCCTGTGCTGTGCCTCTTTATTCTTAGCTTTGTGTTTTAGGTGTTAATTCAAAGGCAACTGAATTAAAGAAAATTAAAAGAAAATGAACCACTCAACCTCCTGTTACACCGTCTTTTTTTTCTGCACAGTTTTGCCTGTTACTGTTTTTTTTCAGAACCTACTTTCAAAGTGTCCAAGTAGGAAATAAAAGGACACAGCTGAAGCATAGCTATTAATAAGAGGACCATGTAACTTATCATCCGAAGACAACACTTTTAAGGATGATAGGGATTCACTGGGTCAGATGGGATGGCAGGACAATACACATTACATGGTTGTTCTAGCTGTTGACCTTTTGGATGTGTGGTTCTTTCTGGCCTGTCTTTACATAGTTGTGCTGGTATGAGGATAAGGAATAGCAGGTATGTCTTGGTTCTCAGGAGGTAGGCTGTGCAGGTGTTTATGGCTCCTTTAAGGTATTTTCTCAGTCTTTACAGGTTAATACAGAGGATAAAGTTACAAGATTACAGTATACATTACTTGTTATGGAACTCAGTTCCACAAATACTTCTGATGAACTTTCCAGGTGCCAAGCTCTTTGAATCATAAAAATGGATTATACATGGGCCCTGCCCTAAAGAGTTTGTGACCCAGCGTTGGAAAAGGATGTGAACAAGTAATAACAGTGCAGCAGGACAGTGGTGCCTTGAGTAAAAGAGCAGGGCAGAGTTTCCAAGTTTGTTTCAAATCTGGTAAAAGACAAGTTTTTGTTTTTTGAAAGAGGGTACTTTTGCAGTATCTTGTAATAATTTGGTGATTTCTTTCAGATACTGACAAAAATTATAGAATAAGAAGTGATCACTTAATGGGATGACATTTCACAAACTATGTTTGTTTGAAGATTTATATGTATTGAACCTCTTTCCTCCTTTGTGCATATAAACAAGGGTCAGCAACTTTGCTTGGAACGATTTTTGTGTGTCAAAATAATAAATTTGAATAATGCATAAAGATTATCTCTGGAGAGGGAAATGAATACAAAAGACACACAATTTAATCTTATTCAGTTAACCGACATGTGGAAAGGTCATATTTTCATTATTGTCTCAAAGTATGAAAAGAATTTTTAAAGACTTATCTTTATTCTCAGAAGAAACTTGCAAAAACATCAGGAGGTGTGTCCTATTGTAAGTTGACATAATTAAAAAAACACATCAAAACCAAAAAGGAGTGAGCAATAGCAATTCATTATACCTTAATCAATAAGATGCATTAGAAACTTTGATTGCAAGAAACTCAGGCTATTTTTCTTAGTTGTTTAATGCTCAAGAATATTTTGGACAAGACTGAGAGATCAATTCTGACATAAAACCTTGCTTGCACAAACAGGAGAAGCAGCAACTATACCCAAACATTAGAACTGGAAATAAAGGGTTTTTGGTGTTCATGGAAAGTGGAGGAGAGGCTGGAAACCAGTAGTTATTATGAATTAGTCAACAGTCAGTAAAGTTATTATCAGATACATAGAGTAAATGTGTTTTGATTAGTAAATGCGATTGAATAGTAATACCCATATGTGTGAATATTATTTTAATCTTTTTAAACATATAAATATTTTTGCTTTTTTTCTATTAGAAAATTGTGTCCATTTCTAGAGTGTTATGTATTTTTCTGACCAACATTTTGTATACATGATCTATTAATTCTTACTCAAATATTCACATAGTTTAGTGGAAGAAATTTGAAGTTAGTTGCTAGCCTAGTTTCTTCCTATGTAAAATAATAAGCTTCACATTCTAGCATGAGTCACTTGACCTTTCTGTCACCCAATTCCAAGACACAAATATGCTGCCCAAGTTGAAAACTTTTTGATTTGCAAAGCATCTTGCAACCATTTTTCTATTTGATTATTTCAAACGTGTCTAGACTATGTTATGTAAATACAATACTGTTTTCCTCCCCCTGGGAAATTGAAGCAGAGGGAGGTTAAAACACTGCCGTAAGCTATCCATGTAGAAAAGGCAGGAGCAAGGACAGGAAGGCAGATCTTGTGGTTCCCATGCATTGGCACATTCCCACTTCACCACGGCACTTCTGCCCAATCCAGCGAAGAGGAATGAAGAAATCCCTACAACAAACAAAATCCTATTGATATACAATAAATAGTTTATGGGCTACTTTTATATACACCACTCCATGTAATCTTTCCAATGACCCTATAGGCAGGCATGACAAATTTATTTTATAAATAAGGAAATTAAGTTCCAAATTGTCCCTGAAAATGAGTGTTAAAAAGGAAACTTGAATTCCATGTTTGCAATTCCTAGACCAGTTCAAGTTACTGTTCATTATAAATGAGCTGCCTCTTTGACTCAGTCTTGGTCTCAGCCTCCTCTTCTGAAAAAGGGGCTATTCATTGATGCTAACCTTAGCAATGGCATAGGGAGAGATGCAAGTCACAATTCTGATTCTATTTTCACCCAATCCAGCACATGTTACCTTTCATTAAATTTAATTCCTGTTACTTCAAAAGTTTGGATTAGAAAAATATTTTTAGAAAAATCTGGATGACAGAATTCCTTGGACATTGTCAATGAATCTGAGTCTACCCAGTAAGCCCAAGCAAACCAGTCCTAAAGATCCTTATTCAGTTAACATACTTCCACTGACATTTAGCTCAAATCGTTACTTTCCGTAAAGTGCAATACAGTATGCAATACAATTTTCTTTTTCTTTCTCCTTGTGTTTTCAATGGCATTAAAATAGCTTAAATATAATTTATAAAGTGTGAGATTCCATCACAATATGTTGTAGGGATAAAATACACAGAGTCATCACCCCATGCCAGGCACTGTGCTAAGAATTTGGGAGGAAGCAAAGAAGAATAAGACAAGTCTCTGTGTTTGGGGTCTAGGAAGAAAAAGAGAGAAGGGGGAGGGAAGGAGGCAGGCAGGGAGGGAGGGGGAGAGGGAGAGAGAGCGCGCAAGAGAGTGAGCGTGATTAAATTACTGCACGTGTCCTGGAGTGGAGTTGCTTATGAAAAGCTGAGGAAAGAGGAGAAGGTGGTGATATGTAAACAGGACTGGAAAGTTAGTAGAAAGTGGATAAGCAGATGAAAGGGAGAGAACATTAGGATTAAGATGACCCTAAACCTAAATATTTTCTGCAAAAATTATAGAGTATCAGTATAGCCATGAGATAATAATCATATATTTGAAATTCAAAAATAGTAATTGTGAAGAAATCATTACATTAATATTTGTACTAAAATTTTCATGTATACTTTAAGTTATTTTAATCACAAATTTACATGCTCATGATATAAACTTTCTTACATTTCAGAAGAATATAAGGTAAAGAGATAAAGCACCCCTCTACCCCATACACACACACACTATTTCTTCCCATGGCCTGTTTATGTACCCTTCTGAACTTTTCTTCGAGTTACATGCAAATATATGGCTACCTTCTTACCTTAATTATCTTTAAAAATATTCACAGGAAAATTAGTTGTCATACTAGGCAATTTTTGATGAGTCCTCCTAATATTTACTAGCTATAAATACAAAGTCTGCCATTAGAAATTGTTTAGTTCAACCGTGTCACTTTGCCATAGGGGACACTGAGGTCCCGAGGGATTCAATGTTGGTGCAGTCACCCGTGCAGTTAACGACACACTCACTTGTGTCTTTCTGCCCAGGCCCATGATTTGATAATTTCCTTCGACTTTATGAAGTAAGACTATCTTAACCAGCCATCAAAATAAAAGCAAAACAAAACACTCCATAAATCTTTCAGTTTATTATTAAGATTTTTTAAACAAGCAGATGAGAAAGCAAAGTATTGGTGGTCTTGAATTTATGCCTATTCTTTAGATTCTATTTTTATTTTATTTTATTGTTGACACTGTTATAAATGTCCCCATTTTCAAAGAGTTGTTTTTTTCAACTCTTTGAAACTGGTACAAGTCTTTGTGAAATGTGATGATTCTATAAATGTTCTTATTTTTAAGCCATGTTAAAATGATAAAAGCACTTACCAAAATTGGTGGTGGAGATTATTCCTGATGGAAATGGGGGGTAGTGAGTGTGGATATTGACTAATTAGGGCATTGATGACTCAGTAAAACAGATCATGTGAATTCCTGGAATGAATTTTTCACAGTAAATTTTCTGAGATGTACCCATCATTAGAGTAAAAATGCCCAAGAAACACTGTAGATAATTCTGCATTAAATCTGTGTTCATTTTGAATAATAAGTGATTTTTCTTCAAATGACCTTCTTAGGTGAAGAAAAGTTTGTAGTTGCAAGAACATCATTAACAATGTTTTCCCTTTAGGAAAAGTAAGATTTGCATATATTGAAGTCACTTGTAATTTCTTAAACATCTGTCTGCTTGAGAGGCAAACAATGAAATGAAATTTCTTATTTTAATGTAACTTTGAAAAAAACCCAGAGAGCTCAGAACAATAGAATTCTTTATCTGAAAGGAGAACAAATTATGGGAGCATTAACTACCAAGGCGGGTTGTGGACTCCTGGTAAAATGACTGTTCCTTGGGCACATCTTTCTCTGGCTTAGCCTCATCAGTGCTTGTGACATTCTACCCTGAGGCCATCGTGAACTCATCCCAGTTCTTGACTAAGAAGAACTGTTCTCATGGTGTTACTGTGACTGTAAGAGCAAGTGCAGTCTTATCTTTGCTATTTATGCCCTTCAGAATTCCAAAGTATTCATTGAGCAGAAAAGAAATCCATAATCTGAGGAATCTCTGGGTCCCAATGTACACCCCACATCATATGACAATTAAATAATGATGAAAGAATGTTAAAGAACTACAGAGGTCTAAGGTGCCACCAAATGACAAATGGTCACTTCTTATGACAAGTATTTTTTGTATTGAATGAAGCATTTCTACATACACAAGACCATGGAAACTCAGTGTGTGAAAATGCATCTGCTGCATGCTTAGGGCTTATATTTTTTAAATGATCAATGATGAATTATAATTTTCTTTAAAAGTGGTACATCAATACCCACATGGTCCATAAGTAGGGTTCCATGTTGATTTTCTTATTGTAAATTTTGAATTTTATATATTGAGAATTTTTGTCTCTGAATTTTTAATATTGTCTGAATGTTTACCTTGAAATGCATAAAATTTATAAATTTGGATTGTATTCTGTATTAAAATGCCATTTGTGCAAACTTTCTCATAAAAAAAACACCTACCAGCCCATACACAATGTTTATTGCTCTGACAAGGGGCAGGAAGGATGCGTCTGGCCGCCAAGAGCCTGAGGAGACGCAGCGTTTCTGCTGTGTTATGTCTCATGCTTCATTTTTATTACGATGGCTTGTGTGTAACATGGTTTCATTTCACTTAATTATATTTCTTTGAGGACCTGAACCTAGGCTAATTGTCATGGCTAATTATATTTACAGCAAAAACAGGCAAACCAACAAGAGAAATGCCCAAAGAGTGCTTTTTTGGCAATGTATTTTACTATACAGTGCTGTGGTTGGCAAATAAAACAATCTGAAAAACACTGCAGCTTATCCTAGAACTCTCACATATCTTGACATTAACCCGTGTGTAAACATGTTGTGTGTTGAACAGGACAGATTTTTATTCTTTAGTACTTCCTGTTGTTAGAAAATACCCATATCAAGTGAGTTAAAGTTCCAGGCAACTGCCACTTTACTAAGAACCTGCATGCACAATAGAATTCAGTAAGTAAGAGTTGATGTATATAAACAATATTTGCTGGATGGTTGGATGGACAAGGATGCCTCTCCTTTATCCTCTGTCGTAAGGAGAGAAAAATCTCTCTGAACAATAAGTTACATGCAGACATGGTTGAGTCATTGGAATGACAATCTCCCAGACTGGATCAGGCTGGTATATTGTCCTTGACCCTGAGTCACTGTGCGTGCATGAAAACTCCAGTTGTCCAAGGGACATTTAGGAGTGAAAGATAATGGAAAGTCTCCCAAACCTGTGGACTCCCAGAGCCAGGGGTACAACTTGTAGGAGCGCCAGAGCAGGGCCCTGAGTCAGACGCTGTCTCAGGGTATGCTGCTGCTATTGCAGTTCTTACTCCAGTACCACCAGTTACTTACGAATAGCAGCCACCTGCCAAGCATTGTAAATATACCCTGTATCATCCCTTTTAATCCTTAAGGAGTCCATTTTTTTTTTTTTAAAAAGGAAACTCAGAAAGATGAAGCAAGTCTTTTCAGGCCACAAAGCTGGTAAAGGAGTAGAAAACCAAAATGTCTGTCTTCACAGCTGATCATCTCAGCAGTGGGTATCACAGAACATTCCATTGGAAGAGGGGAAAGGGGACATTAGCAGACATTTTTTTTTCCATAGCACGGGCTTGAAAACCTCTTACTGTGTTTCCTGAAGTGTTTTCCTTCCAGAACAAATCGGTTAAACTATTCTGCTTAAACAGCAGTAATACATCTGACTCACTTTAATGAAAGAAACATAATAGAAAGTGGCGTTCCTTCTTTTAAAGTCAGGTGTTTGAAAAGCTGGGTTTTCTAAAAGCCCTTGCTATGCTAGTCTAAAAAAGGAATGAGTTGTATAAATGCACATTTTCTGAAAATGGTCATTATAAACGGTATACAAAATCACAATGTCTACAGTAAACATTTTTTTTTTGTGTTTTTCACCTGAAAAGGCTTGCAAAGACAAGCAATATCTGAAGTGACATATTCCCAAATCTGTCCTCAGAGTTATTGCATGAATCCCTGTTGTGAGAACCCGGTTTCCTACCCGGGTTTTAATGTAGTTTAGTGCCAGGCACACTTGGAGTAGATGTGCTTTGTAGCAGTTTCGGAAAAGGTGCCCTTGGTGGTTGATTTCCTCAGGCAGCCTGATGTTCTTGACGGCAAGGTGGTCTCTTGGCACAATGTGCTAACCTGGCGGGCTTCCCGTGAGCACCAGTCCTTTTACCAAGACTCAGCGTGTTTGCTCCATGCCTCTGCATACAGCATAATCCTCTTGTGCCTTTAATAAGGTGCCATTCACTTTCAGCCAAATGAAACCTCCCAATGAAAGAGAATTAAGAGGAAACAGAACACAACAAAGAATTCTGGGAGCTTTGGGGTATATTCTTTGTTCTCCTTATCTGGCTAAAAAGTGTAGTACACCTGAAACTAATGTAGAATAATATTGAATGTAAACTGTTATTGAAAAGTAAAATTAGAAAATAAAAACATGTGAAAAAAGGAAGAATATATCAGTTTATTAAAAGGACCAAGAAGCTTTAGGGTATGAATTAAGTAACTTTATATGAGAATAACTTAGTTCTGGTGGAATGTGGCTCATATAGAAATTGGAGATCCAACTTGAATGGCTCCGTGGAAAGGGCGTGGAATGATCAGATGGATCGCTCTTCTCTGTGCCTGGCCCCAGTTCTGTTCTTTGAACTGTAAACTCCTTAGGGGGGGCACAGCTTGTTCCCAGGTGTAGCTCTCCATTTTCTAGTACAGTGCCTGGCACATAGTGGGAGTTTGTTGAAAGAATATTACAATTCAGCTTTGGAATTTAGGTCCTTGAATGATAAAAACCCAATATTCCCACTTGCCAAAGTGGTTTGTCTCTTAGTATCTTCACAGATACATGCTGTCTTATAAATGGTTAATTTAACTTTCCAACTGAATATTTGGATATTGCTTAGTCCTAACACCATATATACACATATACACAGACATATATAGAAAGTCCGGCCCCTTATCTTTTATTACAAAATCATAAGCATGTCATTCTGTAATATAACAATATCACACTCAAGCACACCATGTGCCATTTTTGTGACATGATCAAATTAAAACTATAATTATTACACCCATATTACTACCTTACCAACCACACTCAAGCAGGCATTACTTCTGCCAGACCCTGTATGTTTTAACCTTGGGTCCTTTTGAAGCCTTTCAATATGACCTTAAGGTATCTTGAGAGAGAGAAAGACAATGCTGCTTCGCTTTTATTTTGTTTTCTTTTCCTCCGGCAACAAGAACACTGTACAAAGTAGAATAAGCATGAGTAAGGGCTTCTCTGGCACAGGAGAGACGGAGCAGGGGCAAGAAAGCACTCATACACAGGTTTCCAATGATTTCTAGTCTGTGCGTACAAATGCATGGCGTCTATAGGTAGTGAAGTGACATTTTATGAGATTGGACAAACTCAGTAATTTTAGACAAATCACACAGAGGGACTGGTTCTGGGGGATTGGAGATGAGATTCCTTTTGATCTTCCCCAAAGCACAGCCAGAGATAAGGATTTGGGGTGCAAGCAGGGTTTTGGGAAGTGACCCCAGGAAGCACAGAATGGGAATGGGAAAGTGATATGGAGAAAAGAAGCCAAGGTGCATTGATCAGTGAGTTGTTCCTGTTGGAAATTAGGCTCATGCCATTTTAGCTCCTGAGACTTCGGAATGTACTTCAGAACTGTCTCACTGAGGGGGAATCAGCTGGGGTATTGATTCACCAAACTTCATCCCTCATTAGGATGCCCTGGGGAATTAGCCTTCTCCAAATTCTTTCTGCCTTGCTCTTGGGACTGGATAGGCTTCTTTGACTGAGAATGCCCCGTGGCAGATGTGAAGGAAGTGTGCAGTGACCTTCAGGGCAGACTGAAGGGGTGTGAGTGGGGCTCTGTTAGCACCTGCCTCAGATGGATAGAAGTGATGGATAAAAGGAAAATTCCAGGATTTATACCAGTGAAGTGGATGTTAATTTCCAGAAAAAAAAAACAAACCACCTATTGTTTTTGAACTCTAGAGAAAAAGCAATGAAACAAAATCATTCAGAGATCTTGATTTAGAAGCTCATATGATGAACAATTTTTCTATATCCTACAGATAAAAATAGATGAAAGTGCAGATGGGCAGATTCACAGGTAATTGATCAACAGTACCTAGCATGTTGATGAATTCTTCTTTGTCCTTCTAGTTTGGTGTGTCTAGTCCTTTATAGCTAATTTCTCTTCTTTTTAAAAATATAAAAATATCCCATACCCACACATGGGTTTTGATATGTCCTTTAACTTAGGCAAGCATTCCTTCTCAGTGATGAATAACTTTGACCTAGATGAAGGTGTCTAGTAGCATGCCCTAATGCTCTGTTTTTCACTGTTTTGTTTTGTAATAAACGCTTTGGAAAAAGACACAGAAGGCATGTGTGTCGGATGGCTGCTATGATAGATGGCATGACTGGGTTCAATATAGCTCTCAACAGACTGGAATGATGACCTGAACCTAATGGTTAATTTTATTAGGGAGGAAATATAAAATCCTGCACAGAGGTTCAGAAAATAAAAGTACGCCGTGTAAGATGGGGACTGGTTTACAATAGTTCCTATAAGAAAGATCTAGGGCAGGGGTGTCTAACCTGTGGCCCACAGGCTGCATGTGGCCCAGGATGGCTATGAATGTGGCCCAACACAAAATCGTAAATTGACTTAAAACATTATGATATTTTTTTTTGTGATTACGTGGCACAATGTATTTGATGTGTGGCCCAAGATAAATCTTCTTCTCCCGGTGTGACCCAGAGACACCAGAAATTTGGACATCCCTCCCTATTTGATAGGGCTTTTAATTCATTACAAGCTTAACATGAGCTAATTTATTTCAGCTGCCAAAAAAATTTAATGCCATCTTAGACAATAGACATAAAATCTTTATGCCCAGAACAAAAAGGTTCCATCATAGGTCTCACTAGTTCAGTTTTATTTGGTGGACTGTGCTCTTTTCCAAAAGCATAGCATTTCCGAGCTGGTGAGGATGTTAAAGCCACTTAGATCCATGTTCCTTAGCCCAAGTACATGTACCCATGGCGGTATGTAAGGTGTGCCAGGCGTACAAGAAACCGTAGGACAAATATGTTGAATCTTTTAGGACCACCAATATTACTGGTTTGGTGAAGAAAAGGAGATTAAAGTTATGGAAGAGCTGAAGAGTTTGGAAAGTGATCTTTAGGTTAAACTACATATTATAATATTATTATTTAAGTCACATCTGTGATATTTATGACATGTTGACTATGAAGTTTTAAGTTACGACTTCGAAGAAATTTAAGGTTACAGGTGAAAAGGTGACTTTTGAGAATGTCTCCGGAATTCCCAGAGCCATGAGTTCAGTCTCTTCTGCAGGCACTTTCATTCAGCAAATATTTACTGAGTACTTACCATGTTTTAAGCACTGGTCCAGGTGCTTGAGAAACTAGCACAGAATTCTGCCTTCCAGTGAATTTGTAAGTAGGAAAGTTCAAGAAACACAATTTATTTTTCTTTCATAGGTGAAAGCTGAGGAGACATGGAGTCAGTCCTGAGTTCTACTGCCAGTGTTACCACTGGCTAGCTCTGCAATCTTAGGCAATTATTTGATTTTTTTAGGTCTTAGTTTTCTCATCTATACCATGGTGGAACAAGACCTGTTTACTTCATTGATGTGAATATTCAATGCCGTAGCACCAGCAAAGCACTTGGGAAAGTGTCTGATCTGGTGGTGGTTATTGCAGAAGTTAGGTGGATCACTTAAAGCCATACCACGAGACGGCAACAGATTTGCGCTCAAGCTCAGGTCTTCTGATTCCCACTTCTAAGCTCGTTTTGTAACGGCACAATTCTGGGTGTTATAACCTAGAAAATAAACAAGACTTATTTATTGTTTTTTTATCATTAAAATAATGAACAATAAGAAAAAGTTAGGAAAACACATGAGTGTAGAAAATTAAAAACAACCACAAAAAGAAAACATTACAACTGTGTATAGCATCTTATTATTTTGAGATAATCTGTCGGTCCTCTTTTTAAATGTTATTATTCAATTAGAGTTTATATTTAATATTAGTTTTATTGGTTTCGGGTATACAGCATAGTGATTAGACAATCATATACTTTACAAAGTGATTCCCCTGCTATTTCCTGGACTCACCTGGTACCATACATAGTTATTACAATATTATCGACTTTATTTCTTATGCTGTACTTTATATCCCTGTGACTATTTTGTAATTTCCAATTTGTACTTCTTAATCCCCTCATCTTTTATATCCAGCCCCCAACCTCCTTCCCTCTGGCAACGTCCAGTCTGTTCTTTGTATTATAAGTCTGTTTCTATTTAGTTAGTTTGCTTATTTTGTTCTTAAGATTTCACATATAGGTGAGATCATATGGTGTTTGTCTTTCTCTGACTTATTTCATTTCGCATAATGCCCTCTAGGTCCATCCATACTATTCCCAAAGGCAAGATTTTGCTTTTTTTGTAATAAAAAAAGTAATATAACATTGTATATAAGTACCACCACTTTTTTATCCACTCATCTATTGACGTATGCTTAGGTTGCTTCCGTATCTTGGCAATTGTAAATAACGCTGCAGTGAACATAGGGGGCGTATATTCTTTTGAATTAGTATTTTGGGTTTCTTTGCATTTATACCCAGAGGTGGGTATAAATATATATACTGGGTCATAAGGCAGTTTGATTTTTAATTTTTTGAGGAAACTCCATACTGTCTTCCATACCGTGTCAGCCCTGTTTTTAACACAAATTATGTTTTGTTTTTAGCAGAGTTATTTTCTATCCAGTTTGCTATCTTGATTATTTCTATTTATTATCAAAACATACACTTTTCCGCATGCAATCAGAAGCTTTTTATTAGCACCATGTTTGATAGCTGCATGCCAGTCTTTTGAGTGAGTGACAGTTTTCTTAACCATTGTATCCAGAGTGGACATCTAGGCTGTGATAATGGATACCTTTGTGTGAACGGCCTCCATGGCTGTAAGAATGCCCTCCTTACCAGCACACAAAGCCCAGCCTCCTGTGCAAAGTTGTCCTGCTTTACATAGTGGTGATTCAAGGGACTCAAGCCCAAGCCTTCTACTCACCTTCTCAGACTGACTTAACCTAGGCAAAGATCTTTTTTGCAGGGCATGGTTTTGCATCTGGCCCCTCTTGTCTTGGATGAATGCTCTCTTTGGCTCCCAAATTGCTGCTGTTCTAGAATATTCTCCCTGGATCTCCTTTGCTTCTCATTTCACAGTCACAAATATACACTGCCTCCTCCTGTCTCTCCTGGTTCTCAGAACCTAGCTATGGGATCCACTGGTAAGGTGGCCGAAAGAGTATTTAATGTGTGTGTGTGTGCACGCAAGCTCACCTGTGTCTCTGCTTGCGTGTGAAAGTGTGCAATGTGAATTGTAGTCCCAGACTATAGTTCTAAAAAGTTGTAGAAAACTTTGAACTTTACAGATTGTTAGACTCTGAAGAAAATGATCTGTGTGCATTACATTTTGGTTAGATGTTAAAAAATATATTGCTGGTGGTGTTTTTTGTGGGAAGTTTTATACAATGGAAAAACATTCCCTTCCACTCTGATATATACTATGTACAAAAAGATGATCAATCCAGATCTTCTCTAATACAACAAACATGACCCGAAACTTTGAGTTATCCCATTTTGTCCCCACAACTCAGAAACTGAAACACATTTTTCCATAAAACACTGGAGAATGAAGAAGGCCTCAGGGAAGCAAGCATGTACCTTCTTGTTTTTAGTACTTTATGGAACAAATGCTAAACATTTCTGAGGCTTTAACTGAAGGTCAGAAAGTTTACACAGTGGGGGTTGTGTGAGTATTAGGCTTTCTGAATTAAAATTCAGAATTTGTACCTAAAAATTATGTGCTGTTCCACTTGACTGATTCTTTTGGATACATCAAATATCCTTTTTCAGTATAATTGATTCCAATACTGACATCACTGGAATGCACATGAAATTCTAAATGAATATGGCATTCCACTTAACTCTTTTGTTCTTACCTACAGTCAGGGAACAACAACCAAAACAGAAATAACCTTCCATTACACCAGGGACTGTCAATGTAGCATATTTATTTTATTTAGTTAGTTTTTAATTTTTGATTGTTATTCTATTATAGTTGTCCCAGTTTCCCCCTCTTTGCCCTCCTCCGCCCAGCCCACCTCTGGCTCCCACAGTCAATCCCCACACTGTTGTCCATGTCCATGGGTCATTCATACATGTTCTTTGACTAGTCCTTTACCCTTCTTTCCACCATGTCCCCTTCTACCTCCACTCTGATCACTGTCATCATGTTCCATGTTTCCATGTTTCTGGTTCTTTTTTGTTTATTAGTTTATTTTGTTCATTAGGTTCCTCTTATAGGTGAGATCATATGGTATTAGTCTTTCACCAACTGATTTATTTCACTTAGCAAAATATTCTCTACTTCTACATAGGCAGTAAAATTTCAGATATCCCATGTGGCAATATTTTTGCTGATATATCTTCTAGGGCAAGGTAAATAAAGGAAAAAATAAACAAATGGGACTACATTAAATTAAAAAGCTTCTGCAAGGCTAAAGAAACCATTGTGGATAGTAGAAAAGGGAACCAACTATATGGGAGAACATATTTGCCAATGATACATTGGACAAGGGTTTGATCTCCAAAATATACAAAGAACTCATCTGACTCAATACCAGGAAGACAAACAATCCAATTCAAAAATGGGCAAAGGACCTGAATAGACTCTTCTCCAAGGAGGACATACAGATGGCCCATAGACATATGAAAAGATGCTCAGCATCACTAGCCATCAGAGAGATGCAAATTAAGACCATGATGGTATGTTCCCTTACACCCAGCAGAATGGCAGCAAGTGATGGTGAGGATGTGGAGAAAAGGGAACCCTGGTGCACTGTTGGTGGGAATGCAGATTGGTGCAGCCACTGTGGAAAACAGTATGGAATTTCCTCAAAAAACTAAAAATGGAATTGCATTTTGACCCACTGATTCCACTACTGGGAATATACCCTAAGAATCTTGAATCACCAATTCAGAACTTATGCACCCTGATGTTCATAGCTGCGCTATTTGCAATGACCAAGTGATGGAAACAGCCTAAGTGTCCGTCAGTAAATGAGTAGATCAAAAAACTGTAGTACATTTACGCAATGGAATACTATGCAGTGGAAAGAAAGAAGGAACTCGATGCAGCATATTCAGGACATGTTAAATTGTAGGGAAAATTATTTGCCTATTCATCAAGATCAAATGTTCATAAATTGGAAAACCAAGAATATTGAAATTTGGGTTTTTTGCAGAATTTGGGTAGTATAACATTAGAGTGATGTATGAACACAGCAAACTGATATGTTTCCAATTTTGTCCAAATTCCTTTACCAACTTCCCTTTTGTTATTTTTGTAGTGCTAGCATGCTTAGACACGTGATTGGGGGTGGTTTTAGATACACTGATGGAACAAGTGAAAGTTCTCTCAAAACGGTCATGCAATTTTTTTAATCTCCAATGAACATTTTTGACATCTCTTTATTTTATTTTAGCTTTCTATCTCTCAGTGTTCTCTCTTTTGCTCTCAGAGATTTCATGCATCAGGAGTTAAATTGTCAGGGCCAGGACTTGGGTTCCCTGGAACTTGGGTTCCATCGCTTCCCTGGACCTCATGGAATTTGAAGTGGGAGGGGCTCCAATGCTGGTGAGCTCAAAGTCAAAGATTTTTATTCCACTTGCCTTGTCACTTCTAAGTCTACTAGGTGCCCAGAGTGTGTTCTGCATCCTCTTGGCTTGGCTCCAAGGCAAGACCAGCAAAGTGTTTGCAAGTTTCCTCACTGTAGACCCGTGCCCTCTGTCTAACGACACTCAAATGGACCCCAGTGGAGTGAAGTGAGAACAAATTTGTAGGAGACCACAGTACTTCCATGGGACATGTGATTTTGAGGTAGGAGAATTCTAAGATAGATGGGGAGGTTTCTGGGACAGCTGATCTTCATTTCTCTCTTTTTTAAGAGAGCTGAGATAGTACCTCTTATTTAGGGTACAACATTTCTCCATTCAGATAGCACATATTTAGTCTCTTAGATGCATGCCATTGTGGTAGGTTCTAGAAGGGATATAAAGCTGAAAAGATATCTGTCTTCAGTGAGCTTACAATTCAGTAGGGTGTGAGGAAGGTGGAAAGTGAAGGAAAAGAGAGGGACATAATCATAACGTAAAGTAAAAGGCATTGTAGGTGCTCACCAAATACTCGCGGGAGGAGTGAAGAAAATACATGCATGATGAGTGTGCTATTGGGAATCAGAGGCTAGGGAGATCACACCAGTTCCTGAAGTGGTATTTTGAATTGGTCTTTAAAACAGAAATAGGGTATTGAAAGTGGATATGGAGGGAGATCTGGGTGTAGGATACGGCACAAGTGAAGGGCAGCAGGGAAATACCATGGACTGTTGGGAGGACAGTGGGCCTTTTCTCCGCCTGGAGTGATGTGTGGTAGGTGGTAAGGAGTGGAAGACAGGAAAGACTGGTCACTTTACTCAGATCTCCTCTCAGAGAGAACATGTTTCTCTTCCCCAAACAGACACATGACTTCCATGACATTTTCTATCTTCTTATCCTGGCTTACGTTTCTTGTGAGCTCTCCCTACACCTTGAAGGTATATGTCCATCTACTTACTTAATTTCTGTCTGTCTTGCTCTCTAGAATGTAAGCTCTAGGAGAGCTGGGACTTTGTTTTATGTACAATTGTAATATTGATGACTAGAATAGTGACATTTAGAAAGTGTTTGTTAAAAATTGTTAAAGTAAATGTACAAATGCATGAATTTGATTCTTAAAATAATCTTGCAAGGTAGACTGGGCAGATATCTCTATCTTATAATGTAGCAACTGGGGCTTGGAGAGTTCACAAATGTCATAATTGAGCACTTAAGATGCCTATGGAAAGTAGACCTGCAACTTTTTAAGTTAGGCTGTTGGATTGGATTTAATTTCATGCATTATCATATTTTTATCATTAAAATTGATTTCTCACAAATAGCCATTAGACTTGTCCTTCACACAATTTTATTTAATTCTTGAAATATCAGAATTTTTTTGTGTATGAGAGGACAATTGCTAGAGTAAAAATAAAAGGTTGCTATGGAGCCACTTTCAGTAAAAGCTGGTATATCCAGCTATTGTGATGTCTGTTACCTGACATTTCTGTGAGTCTGTTGATCTTCGACAGTTACGTGTGAAGCAGGTAGGCCCAATGGAGTGCTGAGAGTCAGGTTAAAGTAAGTTTTGTGCTGGGACAAGAGGAGGGAAATGGATAGACTTTTCTACCATTGGTCTGCTGGATCCAGGATATGTTAGAATGAAAAATATATAATATATATAATTTTTCTGTACTGCAAGTGGTGCTTGTAGCAACCTTTTATTTTTACTCTCTCCCTCTGCTCTCTAAAAATAAATAAAATCTTTCAAAAATCCTTTAAAAAAAGTAAATTGGGAGAATTTTCTAATTCCCTGTGGATAACCCCACTAGAGGCCCCCAAATAACTAGCTGTGCAGCTTTGGACAAGTCGCCGAAACTCTATGTCTCACTGGTCTCATCAGTGTAGTGAAGAGCTTGGACTCAAAGCTGTTTGAGGGTCCTCTGTTTTAAAGATATACATTCATGTTTTCACAAGTGTCATGAGATTTGTATAAAGTATTTATGTAAATTATTATCTCTGGGATTCCATGCGAGGTTAACTTCTAGGTAGCCTGTGAATATGGTTCCAGGGCAATCCTATGAGAAATATTAAATGTCCATGGAAGTAAGGGGTATAAACGGATGTAATTTTCATCCTGAATTTTTTCAAGCTCTGTCCTCTCTGTGGGCCATCAGAAGAAATTACAAAGGGAAGAAATTTTGTTTCCGCTCTCAGGAAGCCTGCAGTTTAATCGATGTCCTTAAATGAAATCCTCTGCTATTTGGAGAACATGCTATGAGGGAGAAAAGATACTGAGACCCTGTATTTGGTTTATTCATTTAAGTTTATTTTTTATATATCTGGTGCAGAAAGTTTTTCATTTATTATTGACTAATTTGTTCACTCAATGAGCCTTTCTTATGCACCTACTGTGTACTGTCTCATTGGGGCAAGGAAGATGAAGAAGAGATGATTCTTATCTTCCAAGAGCTTATAATCTAGTGTGAGAAACATGGAAGATGATAATCACAGAGGTTTGTGCAAGGCCTGTGGGAGAAGATCTTACTGAATATTTGGGGAGGGAATGTGAGGAAAGGTTGTGTCAAGAACCCCTTCTCAGAGACAGTAATGCTTAAGCTGAGTTTTGAAGAATGAGCAGGAGGAATGTAAACAAGAGAGGCCAGGCTGGTGTGGAGGAGCTTTGTCCAGCAGAGCCCCCCTGCCCATCATGGATGAGAATAATTCTACCAAGACATGATCTGCTTGGGGAGGAAAGATGGGCAATCTCTTAAAGGGAAGGGCCTTGAGCCTGCTCCTAATGGATTTTTATTAGGTTTAATTTGCATAGGAATACAGGTCCTATACATAAAGCTCATCAATCATCCTAAGGCAGTAATGATCAAACAATACATAACATTCAAAGAACTATGAGGGCTTATTCTGGGTCAGGGTCAGATAGCTAAAGGGCCATAAAACTTTGGGAAACAAACTCATTTTATGCTTGGACCCTTATCATTTAAATTGAGGGTATTAGCAAGGCAGGTTTCACAGGATTTTATGCATTCTTTTCTTAGGCCTGATTGCCCTGGAAACCCGCCCTTTCCAGCACAGGGCCATACCCACCTCCAGCATTGTTTCAGGCTTGAGTCAGGTGGGGGATGTGAGAAGCCAAGAGACTAGGAGACTTTTTACAGACAGAATGAGGACTCAGGCTATGTCAAAAATGAGGGGTGAGGGTCCATCAGCCCCTTTTTCTATAGTCCCCTAAGTCCTTCCCTGATGGCCCCTTTGAGACCATGCCTGTCTTAGGTCATCCCTCTCTTGAGGGTTCTTACCGGTCATTGGCTAACCAGTCATCTGCCCAGGGCCAAGCAGGGTGAAGTAAAGGGGGCAGAGGCTGTGCCCCTCCTGGGAGGATAAGCTTTTTCTCCTTAGTGGCTTATGGTCCCAAGGTCTTTTTACTCAGCCTTAGCCCTGGGGGGGTTACAGCTTCTGAAACCAGGCATGGTGGTTCCCAACAAGCTGGGAGGAAATTTTTGCAGAAGGATCACTGTGGGCAGAGGCTCTGAAATAAGAATGTAAATGGAAACACTAATTCGAAAGAATATAGGCACCCATATGTTCATTGCAGTGTTATTTACAATAGCCAAGCTATGGAAGCAACCCAGTGCCCATCAATAGAAGAAGAGAGAAAAAGTAGTGGTACATATGTACAATGGCATATTACTTGGCCATAAAAGGAACAAAACCTTACCATTTGCAACAGCATGGATGGACCTAGAGGGTATTATGTTAAGTGAAATAAATCAGTCAGAGAAAGATGAATGCCATATAATTGCACTTATATTTGGAATTTAAAGAACAAAATAAATGAATAAACAAAATTGAAATAGACTCAGATATAGAGATGAGGCTGATGGTTGCTGGGAGCAGGGTTGGGGGGACTGCATGAGAAGGTGAAGGAGTTAAGAAATACAAATTGGTAATTACAAAATAGTCATGGGGATGTAAAGTACAACATAGGGAATATAGTTAATATTAATGTAGTAACTATGTATGGTGTCAGGTGGGCACTAGAAATGTAGGAGGGAACACTTTGTAAAGCATACGATTATCTAACCACTATGCTGTACACTTTATTGCAAAATAACATTGAATGTTAACTGTAATTATAAAATAAAAAAAGAATGTACATGGAAGATTTGTGAAGCTGCAGTTTAATATGGCTGGACTTGCTGTACATGAGGTT
>VMDR010009661.1:0-32855 GCA_007922815.1 Macrotus californicus
CCACAGCAAGATTGGCCAAGAAGAGAAGAAGGAAAAAACAATTTCCTAATATCACAAATGAAAAGGAGCATTATTATAAAATGCAGATATTGAATAAAAATAGAAGGATATTATGCTGATAAATTTATGCCAATAAATTAGACAACTTAGATGAGTGGACAATTTTTTTTGAGAAATACAGTTTACTGAAACTAACACAAGAAAAAATGGAAAATATAAATAAGTTTAGATCTGTTTAGGAAGTATCTGTAAAGAAAAATCTTCTCATAAAGCAAACTCCAGGTCCAGACAGTTTGAGTGAATTCTGCCAAATATATAAAAAGGTAATATTAATCTCATTTAATTTTTTTTTGGTAAAAAGGAAATGCTTCTGAATTAATTTTATAAAGACAAAATAATCCTGACACTAAAACCCAACTAGGACATTAAAAAATAAAATAAAATTCAAATCAATATCCCTCATGAACACAGTCACAAAAAAAAATCCTCAGAAAAGTATGAGATCAAATTCAACAAGATATGGAAAACACTATATCACAGCTGAGTAGGGTTTATCCCGGCAAAGTAGATTCACATTTGAAAAGCGGCATAAATTACCACATGAACACAGTAAAGGAGAAAGCAATGTTATCTTTTTAATAGAGTAAAAAAATTGAAAACATTTGATAAACTTCAATATATGCTCATATTCTGAGAAAATTGAGAATAAAAAGAAACTTCCCCTGAGCTTATTAAACTCAGGAACAGGACGTGGATGTCTACTATCATCAGGCACTGGATAATGTGACTAAAGAAGAAAGAGAAATCAGACATATATAAATTGGAAAGGTAAAGATCAATTATCATTAAATGCAAATAATATTAGTGCATACTTCAAAGGCCAGCAAACTTTTACATCAAAACGCCAGATAGCAAATGGTCTCTGTTGCATTCTTCTTTTTTAAAAACAATATTTTTAAAAAATGTAAAAGACTGTTTTTAGTTCAGGGCTGTACAAAATCATCCAAGGACACAGTTTGCAGATTTCTACTATACCTCAGAAAAAGAGAATTAAATCAAAAGATGACCATCTCAAACAAAATTCAATAAATTCCATTTATAAACAGGAGTGGGCAAAAGTAGGTTTACGGTTGTTTGTATGGAAAAATATATAATACAAGAATAAATGCTGTTTCGCGTACTCAAAACCATAAGCCTACTTTTGTCCATCCCTGTACATGGAAATCAGACAGCATTCCCGTCTATAAAAATAACAGATTAGAAAAACATGGAGAAACAGACCCTATAAAGAATAGCAACAACAAGAAATAATAAAATTCCTAAGAATAAACTTAAGAAGTATGCAGGCCCTATCATTTACATTTTTAATGTTACCGGAGGACACAAGAGTAATATTTAATAACGCAAAGGCACACCGTGTCTTTGATTCTCAGCATCATAAAGTTGTCAAAGCTAGTTCATCTGTAACTATAATGTCATCCCAATAAAACCACTAAAAGGGTATTTTGGGGGAACCAGACTAACTAGTTCTAAATTTCGTATGGAAAAATTACCAAGAATAGCTGGGAAAATTTCGGAAAAATTAGAGTAACAAGCAAGATTAAAACTACCATATACAAAAACCTATTCTAAGCCCACAAACCATGTGAATAGAAGCAAAGATCACTAACACCAAAACCAAAATTCAGAAATCATTTTAAGTATATATGAGAATTTTGCATATTAAATAGATGATGTTGACTCAACTGGCTGTCCATCTGAAGAAAAAAATAAAGGAGATCCCTGCCTCACAACTGACACCTACATAGATTCTGGAAGATGAAAGATTTAAATAAAATTATAAGTTACTAGAAGGAAACAGGGAAGGTATTTGACAACCTCATGTGAAAAAAAAAAAAAAAACACGAAATCCAGAAGCATAAAAGAAAAGAATGAAGAGTGAGCCCTGACTGGTGTGGCTCAGTGGGCTGGGCGTCGTCCTACAAACCGAAAAGTCACTGGTTCAATTCCCCGTCAGGGCACATGCCTGGGTTACGGGCCAAGTCCCTGGATGGGATGTGAGAGAGACAACCAATCAATGTTTCTCTCCCTCTCTCTATCTCCCTCCCTTCCCCTCTCTCTAAATATAAATAAATAAAATATTGTTTAAAAAGAGTGATGAATTTTAATCTGTAAAAACCTTTTACAACTCTGAAACAAAAATCAATGTTTAAAAAAATAATAAAGCAAAAAGATAAACAACAACCTGGGAAAAATATTTGTAAGTCATATATAGGCAAGTGCTACATTTCTTAATATATAAAGAAAAAAAGAATATAAGAGAAAACACAACAATCTAATGGAAAATGAACAAAGAATAAGAACACACCATTCACAGAAAAAAAAATAGCTGTTGAGCATATGAAAAGATGTTCAACCTCACTAATAGTAAGAGAAATGTAAATTTTAACTACAATAGAATAGCATCTTAATACCTGTAAGGTTAGTAGGGTTTTCTTTCAAGGTTTGATAACCTGCTGTATGGATGAGAATGTAGGAAGATAGACATTCCCACACTGTTGACAGGAGCGCCAACCGAGACACCTTCTATGCAGTGACATTTGCCAACCTATCAAAATGACAAGTTCACATGCCCTTTGAGTTCACAATGTCATCTCTATGCATCTATGTCAAAATCCTCCTGCACACGTGGAAAAGGACTGATTCAATCACTCATTGTAAGAACACAGCAATGGCTTTAAGTTGGAAACAACATAAATGCTTTGCCATCAGCACAACTTTTGATGGATCTCCAGAATGGGATGCTCTGCATCACACATGGATGAGTACGCAGCAGGTGTTGGTGCCGATGCACGAGAGTTGCCAGGCTGCACTGTCAAGTGAAAAAAGCAACGTGCAGAACAACGCACACGTCTGCTACGCTCTCGTGTGTGTGTGTGCGTGTGTGTGTGTGCACGTGCATCAGGAGTGGCTGTGCTGCCTCTGAAGAAAGAAACCAGGTAGGTAAGGAATGGGGATGGAAGGGGGCTCTTTCTTTCCCC
The DNA here is from genome assembly GCA_007922815.1 of Macrotus californicus. Lineage (NCBI taxonomy): Eukaryota > Metazoa > Chordata > Mammalia > Chiroptera > Phyllostomidae > Macrotus > Macrotus californicus. The sequence continues at coordinate 3,042 of VMDR010009661.1, forward strand.
TAAATACATATTTTGTCTATGCAATAGAAATGTAGAGCCTGTTTACAAAATGAAGAAGGCGACATGTTCACTATAGAAAACAAAAATATTAAGGAAGAAATATTATATCTCACTACCAACGATAACTTACCATGTTGGTGGCAAGGGTTGGTTACTTCCCTTTTCTTTTTCCTGAGCTTACAATTTTTTAGTGGTGGATGTGTTAACATTCCACCATGTATGATTTTGATCATTTTCTTTAATATTATATAATAACCATTTTTATTTCAAAATGTTGTCATCTAATACAAATGTCTACTTTTTTACTGGTTCAGAACTGGGATTATATTGACATTTTCATTTCGTTTTACATTATGCCGGCAGCATCTTCTCAGGAAGAAAAACTTCTGCGTGTAACACCAGTTAGCAGCACTCAGCATCTGATCAAGTTTATTAAAGAAAAGAGCGGGGCAATCTCCTCACAAGGTGTAATATCTGGTAGGGAGAGAGAAATGGAAGTGATCATGTATTTCTCAGTAGAAACCTCGATGTGGTAAAGCAGAAGGCAGACAGTAGTGATCACCCAGGAGGGCTTACGAACCTCCCAGGACTCTGCTGGGGGAAGGCAGGGCCTCAGGAGGCTCAGGCAGCCAGAGCCAAGGCCACTGAGAATGTGGCCCAAGTCCTTCACTGTGACACAGGGTCATATTTGCAATCAGCAGGGCCCTTATGATATGTAATTTGCTATCAGTGAAGAACCAAGGAATATATTTCACGTACATTTTTGAGTACTCACTAAGTGATGGTAACTGACTAGGTATCAAAGATAAATAAGATACAAGCTCTTGCCTCCGTGGGCTTCTACTCTAGCAGAAATACTCTCTGTGGGGGCAATTACAGAGCAGTGTGGTGAGTGCTATGCAAGTGTGCAGAAGGCGGGGGTGGGGGCGGCAGGTGGACTTGGAGGAGAAGGAAGACCTAACTACTTGGGGCGTTAATGAGGCTGGAGTTCAACTTGCCTCTTTGGTGTTAGAAGGTACGTGCTGAGTACTAGGGGTGTGGCAATGGTGGGGGGTGGTCTCTGTTTCTGGATATTTGACTTGCACCATGCTAAGTCACTGCTCCATGCTTCTTGGTTTCTCCAAAGCAGAGTCTCCAACAAATGTTTATCTGGAAATGTGATCTGAGGGAGCAAGGCAGTGAAAACAGAGAAAGAGGTAAGGCTGATGATATAAGAATGCTTCATCCAGTTGGCTGCCCTGAAGGGCTACTGGTGCTAGATCCTTCAAGAAGCCTCTGAGGAGCTTAGGAAAAGCATCTCAGAACCACAGCTCTGGAGAACCAAAGGATAAAATGTTTTCCTCCAACTCATCAACCCATCACTTGGGGTGGCCCCGCGATTGTGCTTGTATGGCTCTCCAGGGAGCTGAGGCCCCGGTGTAGGAAATAGGAGGCACAGGCCAGCTGGGTGAGGTGCTGCCCGGGTACCTGGATGACACTGGGCAAAGCTTGTGTAGAGCTGGGTGCTGCACAGAAGCTAGCAGGGGAAGGGAGGAGACAAAGGCCCTTCGCTCCAGCAGACTTGGGGGACCAGGTGCATCTAGAGCCTGAAACAGACTGAGTGGGGAAAAAAACTGAGGAGAATCCTGAATCCAGGCTAGACTCTAGAGAAGATGTCATATCTTGAGTGGAAATGAGGATACATAGGCCTTACCTCATAGGGTTGCCAGGTCAGGTGCCTGGCCTGAGAGGAAGTGTGGGTAAATGCTGCTTCCCTTCTTGATAAACCAGGGGGACCTCCCTAAGGAGAATTCAGGGCAAGACTCACAGTTCAATTTACTTGGCTTTTCCTCAACTGTAGTTCTTTTATTATTATTTTTTAAACCCTCACTCGAGGACATTTCAGAGAGAGGACAAGGGAGAGAAAGACAGAGAGACTTGCTTCCTGTACAAGCCCCGACTGGGACCTAATCCTCAACCTAGGTATGTTCCTGACCAGGGATTGAACACACAACCTCTTGGTGCATGGGACGATGCTCCAACCCACTGAGCCACCCGGCCAGGGCCCAGCTGTAGTTCTTTTAAAGGTGGAGATAGAGCTCTTTTAAATTTTATAACACATAAATCATAGACATGAAACTCAGGGCTTAGATATAGTAAATGCTTCAGGGGGAGCTAACATTTTACTCAGTATCTTTTATTTGCCAAGGACTGAGCTCAGTACTTTCCCTTATACATGTTATTTCATGTGATAGTATCGATGATCCTGTGATATGGGTGCCGTTGCAATCTGCCTCGATAGATAAAGGAATGAAGATTTAGATACGTTAAAAAATGTATCTGAAATCACACAACTAGTACAATGGACACCGAATTTAAACCCAGGTCTGACTCCCCAACTCAAGTATGTTCTTCACCGCCCGTGTTGTTTGCCATGTTAGTTTCCTAGGCCTGACCCAACAAAGTGACATGAATTGGGCGGCTTCAGAAAACAGAAATTTACTGTCCCACAGTTCTGGAGGCTAGAAGTCCAAAGTCAAAGTGTCGGCAGGGCCGTGTTCCCTCTGAGACCTGTGGGAGAGGATCCTTCCTCGCCTCGTCCAGTCCCCTCATAGTGGCGCCCGATCCTTGGTGTCCTTGGTTTGAAGTGTGCAGGTCATCTCTCTCTGGCCTCACATGTCACTCTCCTCTCGTGCATCTGTCCCTTCTTTTCCTCTGAGATCCCCAGGGATTGGACTAAGGGCCCACCCTTCTCCATGACCCCAATTTCCACGAAAGGCTACTTTCTAAGGTACTGGGGTTTAGTCACAATTCAGCCCATAACACTTGCTTAGTATACATTTGGCGAACGAATTAATAGATGAATGAACATAGGAATGAATGGGAATGGGTTGGCTTCACTAGAAACGAGAGGTGTCGCTGACTAATAATCCCCCATTGGTACACAGCTTTTTGCTTTATATGCAATTTCATGTTGGTCGTGTCCATTCATTCCCAGTGGGAACTGCTGAAAAGCAAATCATTTCCACTTTTATCCAGTGGAGGAAAGCAATCTTGTCCACCACTCTTCAGTTACATGTTTTTATTCACATTCAAGATCATATATTTTAATTTACTTACTCTTCACCACAATCCTATGGAGTATGAAATCACATTATTCCCACTTCATGGACAGGGAAACCGAGGTGCAGAGGGGTTACGTGGCAAGCCAGCCCTGTTAGTTACAACAAAGCCAGGACGGCAGCTGGACCTCTGGCCCCACAGACATGTTTTGTTCTTACAAAAAAATCATCTTTTTTCATTATACATATAATACATGAACATCCGTTCACTGTCATTTTTTTTCAGATAATACAGAATTGCAGCAACCGAAATGGGAAAGCCCCTTCCCACCCCCGACCCGTTCCCAGGCCCCATCCCCTCCCAGGAGGCGATATACTTGCAGCCTCGTGGTTTTTTTTTCTCTACGTTTACTGTCCAATATGTATATTCATGCCTGTACTTAGGGCTTGCTTTTTATTTACATAAACTCTTCGGGCTGTTCTGTACTGGTGTTTTCCACTAAACAACACCCCAGAGGTTTTTCTTTTTCACGTGTCAGCAAAGCTGATTTTCACCCTGGGTGTATCGGTCCAGCGCCAGGGCCAGCTTCTGGCTCCACGGGGCAGGCATCTCTCTGCTCCTGCCGGCCCGCTCCCACGCTCAAGCAGGGGCTACGTGTTTGGAATATCGCCCTGTGTGTCAATCTCTACAGGCTTGTCTTATTCGTTGGAACTGCTGTGTAGTGCTCCAGAATGTAGAGCTGACATTTTATGAAATTGTGTCCTCTTCGCCCACATCTTGGTTTTTTGTTTTTCAGTATTTCAAACAATGTTGCCGTGCATCTGGTCCTTGGCCTTCTGTGAATATTCTGTTCCTGGCTTTTGGCAGAGCAGCCCGAGAATCTGGAGTACCTAGGACAATGGCCCCACACCGCTGCACTTGAGGTCACCTGGGGAGATGCTTCAGCCCCTAGGTTGGTTCCAGGGACCAGGACTTTTTGTTTTGCACTCCCATAAGTGATTCCTATATATAGTCAAGGTTAATAACCATCAACAAAAGACCTCTAACTCTTTTATAAAGGACCTAACAAAAGATTTGGAATGTGAAAAGAAAAAAATATTTTAAAAGGTAGGGAAGAAAGGAAAAGGAAGGTGGGGGGAAAGTGAAGACAGTTGATCACATCCCTGAGATGCTGAGCTGAGCCCATCCCCTCCCCCATCTCCAGCCCTGGAGGTGTCCCCACAGGTGAGCTTCACCTTTCCCCAGGGACCCCATCTTCACCTGTGGCTCGCCCTACATATTCAGTCTCACCAAACAAGGCCCAACTCTAAACCCGTGCTTCCTAACCTCTGTGAAGGTAAGGACCCCTAGCATTTCAGGGACTCTGGGGCAGTGGCGGATACTTGACATTGGGCACCAAGTGAAACCCACAGAATGTGCAGCTCAAGAAGTGAACCCGCACGTCAACTATGGACTTTAGTCAGTAATAATGCATCGACATTGGTTCATCAATTATAACCAACGTATCCCACCAGCACAAGATGTTAACAGTGGGGGGAGGGGGAACTCAGCGGGGAGAGAGAGTGAATAAGGGAAATCTCTCACTTTCTGCTCAATTTTTCTGTAACCTAAAACTGCTCTACAAAATAGAATCTATTAAGAAAAAAAGAAGATTTTCCTCCATGAGTCCCTCTCTCCACCTCCCCCAGTCTCCCCAGGAGAATAATTGAACCTTTAAGATCTTTTGATTGAGAAATGACAGAATGACCAAGGCACTGTACACTCCTTAAAGCCTTGTAAATGAGTGACTAGTCCATCACCCCATCAGCACAGGCGTGCATGGAAGAGAACGTGGCTGCACCGTGTGCAGGTCCTCTCCTCCCTTCAGCGCACGCTGGGCTCTAGCTTCAAAGCCTCTTTCCAGCCGCTCCTCTAAGTCCTCCAAGTCCATCCAAGGGTTAAGGACCTCTGGGTGGTGTGACCCCCTGTAAAGGACCTTTCCCCCTCCACATTTCCTGGCCCGAGACTCCTTTTTCAGCTAAGGTTAATCAGATTAGAGTTAAGGTGCTAATAACTTGAATGAATGCCATTAAACAGTACCAGATAAAATCTGCATTTAAACAGGGGCTCCCAAAGGGCCAGAGGCTGGAATGTCAAGCATGTGGGTAGGGCCAGAGGAGTGAGGCTTGGGGAGAGATCTTTTCCCTGGCCGTGGGGTAGCTTCCCACTATAGTTTGTAAAGCAATTTAATAACGTTTTCCCAGTGCTTCTAAGTGTCCATACTGTGCTAAGTGCTATATTTACAGTACCTCATTTTATTTTCATAGCAACCTGATGAGGCCAGGATTTGGTCTCCCTTTATCAGAGAGGAAGAACTTGAGGTTGGGTGAGCTAAGAAAACTTGTCAGCATGTGACAGAAGGAAAATTCAAACCTAGTCTGAATCCTATTTTAAATCCCTTCTTTTCTAATCTATTTCTCCCTAACTGTGAGTGGAAGATATGGGTAGTAGAATTTCTGTCACTCCTAGGTGACAGCAACGGATGGGACCTGGTGTGCACGCAGCCTTCCCTCTGCCTAAACAGACTTTCTTTCCCTGCTCAGCTTCCTGCGAGATCTCCTTCACCTCCTGGGGGGCACCCTCGCCTCCTAGGGGGCATGGCTGGGTCATAGAATCAGCCCTGGATGGAGAGATCTTCCCTCACCTGACTGCCTGCAAGCCAGCTTTGGTCCTCAAGGATCTGTAGATGGAGCCACAGTGGACCTGGTGGCTAGATCATCAGGATAAAGGGACCAAGATGCTGGGTGTAATTCCCTAGTTCTGGCCCACTAGTTGAGTCTAGGAAAGTACTGGGTGTGGACTGCCAGATATGACTCAGAAGAGTCTCCTGCCCTCAGAAAGTTCCCAGTCCCCTAGGGGAGTAGGAAGAAAGCATGGGAGCGAGAGGGTTGAGCTGGGGTTAGAGAGTAGTGGAATGGGAACTCTACTTGGACAAACCCCACAAGGAACTATGATATTGCCCCCCTTCCATGTGAATTACTTTCATAGACTCTTCCCACTTTCACAACCACAGTCCAGGGTTCCTCCAACCCAGCCAGGTGTTTGATAGAAGTGGCCATCCAGCTGAGACAGGATAAATCGACGTACAGGAGCCATTTCGAGCCCAGCTACCCCCATTCATTCTCTTATTTGACGAGTGTATATTGAGTGCCTACTCTGTGCCTGGCACTCTTCCAAACCCTGGGCAGTACAGCGGGAAACAAGACAGGTAAAAACTCTGCTTTCAAGGAGCTTGCCTTCCAGCTGGGCCACCAGATTTTGAGTGGATAACGAAGCAGACTGAAAGAGAAAGAAGGCAGCGTAAGGTAAAGGTAAGGAAGTATTGCGTTAGAGTAACAATCTGACACAGAGAGCACCTGGGTCACAGGTGTGTCAGCCTCATCAATTTTATCTGAAAAGCACAGCCCTGTCACTTGAAAATTGGTTAATTATCCAAGCAAATCACACAGCAAATGAAGGCGTCACACAAAGAGACAAGCTGTCCTACCAGAAACAGGATATGGGACACGGACATGCCATGGTCCAGCTCTGCGGGGTCAACACCAGACAGGCCTTGGTTCAAATCCTATTTCTGTCATTTGCTAACTGTGACTTTGGGAGATTGTCTTCATCTTTAAACTTTCAGTTTCTTCACTTGAAAATCGGGGAGAACATGATCTGTCTTAAAGGCTGTGGTGAAGTTGAAAAATAGGTACTGTTAGTAAAGAACTTGGCATGGTGTCTGGCACTTAGTAGGCACAGTAAGGGGCAACTACGGTGATCGATTTTCGTTACCAAGAGCTGAGATGTTCTAAGTGTTTCTTATTTTAATCATTATTAGTAGAAAGCATAAGTACTTATCTCTAAAACATTTTATGGTTTTGCATAAAGCATCTTACATATGGAATTTTATTGAATCCTCTTAGCAAATCTGAGAGTAGGGTATCATTTGGGGACATTTTCCTGGGAACACCATTATCCATTTTTCATATAGTGTAAGAAATTTGAGCCCAAGCTGGTGCGGCTCAGTGGATTGAGCGCCAGCCTGCAAACATGAAGGTCGCTGGTTTGCTTCACTGGGTTGTGGGCCAGGTCCCCAGCTGGGGGCATGAGAAAGGCAACCAATGAGTGTAACTCTCGTGCATGAATCTTTCTCTCCCTCTCTTTCTCCCTCCCTTCCCCTCTCTCTAAAAATTAAATAAATAAAATCTTTAAAAAAAAAAAAAGAAATTTGAAACTAAGTGATATATTAAAGGCCATACATGGTGGGGACTTAACCAAGACAATCTGAGCCCAAATTCTAAATTCTTTTCACCCTTAAAATTAAGTGGGGATGGTGTTTGGCAGGAGCTATTTGAAGCACATCCTGCCCTTGGATTCACTGACCAGACCCAGAGCCCAGGCTCTGCCTTCCCTGATGGCAAAGTGAGCAACCAGCACCCTTGGCTCCTATCATGACAAACAGGTGCTAGTAGTTCCAGTAATGAAGAAGGAAGGAAAAAAGATGCTGGCTGGACAAGAACAGTGCCCACACCTTTGTCGGATAAGTGAATGTCTTATGAAAGAACAGAAGCCTGCCAATGGTCCTTGAAACTCCCTGCTCTCTCATTCCCTTTTCAGTTGACTTCCAAATGCCATTCACCTTGCCTTCTCAAGGCCTCACAGGTGCTCACTTCCCTACCACCCTCGTCTAGGCTGTTATCCCGTCTCCCCTGCTGGGCTGCAAACTGAGAGGCTGGCTTCCAGCATCCACTCCCTTCTCCTCGCTGCTTTTAACTCTTCATTGGCTTTCTGTGCTCCCAGGAAAATGTCCAGAGTCTCTATCATGACTACCAAGGCCTGTGTGGACAAGCCCTGTCCACCTCCAGCCTCGTTCCACACCATCCGTCCCTTCATGGTCTGCGTCCCACCTGCTCAGGCCTCTTCCTGGTCCTGTAACTCACCCTGCTTCCTCTGGCCATGTGGACTCTGCCCAGGCTGATCCCTCCTCCAACCATGGCCACCCCCTTCTCCAGCACCTCTCCCAGTCATCTCCCACTCATCTCCCACTCATCCTTGGTACGTGCCTCTCTCCCCTCACAGGCCCACCTCATCTAGGTCAGGTTTCCCTGTGAAATGCCTGTTCAATTAGGAATGGCATTCATCTCTAAGCCACAAAGGACCCCTCCCCCCCAGACAGTGGTTTAAACAAGATGGGGTTGGGGTACCAGATTGCAGGAAGGGTTATTTTTCATGAAACAAGCAGCCCAGAGGAGGGCAGTCAAGGGTCCTGGTGCAGCCCCTCTTCCTCAGGTTTATCAAAGGGCTCCCTGTCAAAGAGGATTCCCAGAAGTCACACCCAAGAACGTTTACTTTATGTTAATTGCCCCCAAATTAGCTAAAGTCATCCTTATCTTTAGAAGAGGCTAGGAAAAGTAAGATGCTAGCTGGGCACACTGTTCCCTCCGACCAAATAGGGGTTCAATGAGTAAAGAAAAGGGAGACTGGATATTGAGGACACAACCAGCAGGCTCTGCTACATACACTTTCAGAGATGAGTCTTTCCTAGCGCTTTCCCAAGTTCAAAGTGACACAGTCATTAGCTGGAGTGTTTCAGTATTGCACTAACATCTGCCTCCCCCTGGGCACAAACTTCGCAAGAACAGAGACTGTGGTTGGGACATGATTGCCCTGCCAGCGCTTAGCATGGCACCTGGCCCGTGGTAGTTGCTCTCCACGTAATTGTGAAATGAATGAATGAATGAATGAATGAATTAAGAGCAAGCACTAAACCTTATGGGGGCATTTTCTTCCTCAAGGCATTTCTAGCATATGCAATTCCCAATGACTTTGTAGGGATGAGGACAAGGTAACAACTTAATTTCTACATATTTAGGAATCTGCACACAAATGGAAAGAACCTGAGATGGGCAGAGAACTCTGGCTTCCCTAGAAGCTGCCTTCAGAGGTGGAACATCGACCCTAATATGTTTAAGCAGGAGACTAACTCCTGCCTGTGGGGCTCCTTTGCTGTCAGCCCTCCGGGTACCACTGAACAGTGCAACCTAAGAGGCGGAGGCCCATCAGTTCCTGACCTTGTTGCATCATTAATGTCCAAGGCTTGACTTCAAAGTGGTTGATTAATTCTCCTGAGAGGCACACATTGTTCAGAAGCCTCTGGCATGCTGGAATCTGTATTAGAAAGGGTGAATCAGTAACTCTCCAAAACCACACTTTTCATAAGCAGGAACCATGGGAGGAAGTAAGTTCACAGAATGTTTGTCCTGTAACAAACTTCAGCAATGACCTTGTCAATCCCTTGACATATATACCAGGGCCCTGGGGCTCGTGAAGATGAGGTGCTTGTCCCAGAGTACATGGCAGATTACAGGCAGAATGAAGTCTAGAACTTGGAACCCCTCTCTTCACACAACGCACTCGGGGTGGGCAGAGGGCCAGATGTAGAACACCCCCGGGGAGATCCGGGACTCCTTCCACACATCTCTGCCCTCTTCTCTCTGGAGACGTTAAAAACAAACAAACCACAAGACAGAAGTGTCCACCTTTCCTTGGGCAGTTCCCTTGCGACCCTCAATTTTCATCCCCACGGATGCTCTGATGGAGGGTCTGACGTGATTGTCAGACCCAAATGCAGCTGTCTCAGCTTGTTGGGCCACCTGTACCAGCAGACAAAGCTGTTTCTCCAGGCTGTCAGTGGCCACTGAATTGTAATCAGCGGCCCCACGTTTCCTGTCTTAAGATAGTCAGATTCTACTGGAGTGCACAGGATGCTTGTCTAAAACCAAGGACTGGCCAGTGGAGGTGCTGACCCGACCTCCATCCAGCGAGGAAGCCAGTGCCTCCGCTGTGCCTCACTGTACCCTCGCTTTGCAGCAGGAGGCAGTGCAGACCCCTGAGAGAGGAACCCGACGGTGTCTGTCTGGTTGAGTGTTTCTATCTGAAAACCTAAGTTCAGGGATTCTGGCATAATTCTTTACTTATTAATTCATTATTGTTCAATAACTATTCTTTTATAAGTCAATATTTATTGATTGACTGACTAAATAAGTGATTTAATAGCACATATTAATAACAACCTGTTGAGGAATGTGTTGAAGATGACTTTAAACGAGATTGCTAAAATGATCATTTATTTCCTACGTACAATGATATAAGTACGTTGCCTATATTATCTTTAATCCTCACAATAAACAAGCAAAGAAGGTATTTAAAGAGTAAATCCTTTGTCCAAAGGCACACAGCTTTTTAAGTAGTGGGGATAGGATGTGAACTCAGTTCTGGCTGACTCCAGGCTTTGTTCTCCACTACCACATGACCTTTCAACTTTGCAGAAGGTGCTTGTCCGTGCACACGGGGGTCAGCCCTGTTTTTTTTTCTTTTGGGAGTCAAATGAAATGAGCTTTTTCTCCCTGGCTTATGTTGTTCCATTTTCTGGACCAGTGGACCAGTAGGCCAGCAACTACTTGCAAGAGTGAACACTCAGTATGGGTCAGGTGGGCTGTGGGAAGGAGCCTCCCTTCTACAAATAGATAGGAAGCAGGCAGTGGGCACTTGGAGTATCTGCACTGTGGAGGCGTCCTGAGAGTGGTGGGGCTGCTCAAAAGAAACGGGCCGAGATAAAAGGGATTTCTCATGCCTTCCACAGATGCTGTTCTGTTAGCACTCCCTAGCACAGAGACCAGGGGCCTAGCTCTCATGTGACAGATTGTTTAGACAATGCTTCATCCCTCTGGTGAAAGGGGTCCTGGGGTTAAATCTCCTGTGAGACTCTCCCACCGTCTCATACCCCTTGAGTCACCAGAGGAGGACACACAGAGCGGTGGCAGTGTGGAACCCGGATGCACACAAGGAGAGGAGGGGTAGGTACCGGGAGGGGAGGGAAGGGTGAAGATTCCGCTGCGGACCTAATGCGTAGTCATCCATCACCCTCTGTCGTTTCTGGCTCTGGCTTGTTTACAAAACCTTCACCCTAGTATGCACTGGGCTGACTTAAATAGCCTTTGCTCCTTCCTTTAGAAGGAAGCATTGCTTTTGTTACAGCAAAATCATAAACCTTAATTTAGCCCCCAGGCGGGACACACCCAAAAGCAGGTCTGGAAGGGATGGGGCTGCTTCCCCTGTGAATTCAACACCCAGGAAGTGTGGATGTTTCCTCCCTACAGCCTCAAAGACATTCTCCCCAACCCCTCCCCCCAGCTATGTCTGTGAGTTTATCTGTCAGAATCACAGGGTGAGGGAATGGGAGAGCAACCTACTGGGGTGAGCACCCCTGATTCAAAACATGAAGCAGTCAAGGACTAAGGCAGGCAAACAACGTACATTCTCTGTCGTTCCACTAGGACCCGTGCATCCCAGTGAAGCCTAGGGCCTGGTTAGAGAACCTCTCAGGGAAAAATGTGCTTCTCTCATCACACATGCTCATTCATTAGTGAGGGAAGGTGGGAGAGGCACTGGATGGAGACCAGGACTGACAGCCAGGAGATGCTTACACCAGTGGTCCAGGGCGCCAGTAAGCCAATGGCCAACCCTAAGCCAGTAGATGGGCAGTTCACCCAATCAGAGGGTGAACACTTCCCTCTGCCCTCAGCATGAGCCTCTAGTCCATAAACCATCCCCACCCCATCCCTTACAAAATAAGTGTGTGCTCAGCAAATGCAAATTCATTTTACTATGACTTTAAAGAGAGCGGTTGAAGGTAAGCGCACCGCCTACCTCCACAGGGGTAAAACAAAAAAACTCTTAAATATTTTAAGCTTTAATATCCTGTATCTCTCAATCAGGAACTCTACTGACCAGTGAACTTTGGAAACTAGAGCATTTGGCACACGCAGACAAAAAGAAACTAACTGTAAAGCCTTCTGTGCAATATGACTGTCTCCCCTAGCACTTCTTGCCTCTGGGCAGCTGTGGGTGTGAGTAACTGAGAGCTAGGGCCAGAGGCAGTCCTGGGCTCTTCGCTGCTCCCCCGCTCCCCTGCTCCCCCACTCCCCCCCTCCCCCGCTACTGGCAAGCCTAGCTCCCACGGTGGGTGAGGAATCCAGCTGAGGCCCTGGTTCAGGGAAGCAACCCTCTTGCATTCACTTCTCACAGGAGCCTGCGCCGGCAGAAGGCAGAAAGTATTTTGCCACTAGCATGTTTTCCCTTATTTTCATACCTTTCTGGATTCCAAAAGTCATGTAATTTGAGGGCGTCTGATTCATTGAAAAGAGCTCAGCGAAGTCCAGTGTGTGAGAGTGATTTGATGAATAGGATGCTAAGATTCTTTTCTTTTTTCCTTTTTGTTTTCTTAGTATATTTTATTGGTTATGCTATTACAGTTTTCCCAATTTTTCCCCCTTTATCCTCCCTCCACCCTGCACCCCCAACCCTCCAGCATCCCCCCCACCACTGTAGTTCATGTCCATGGGTTGTACATATAAGTTCTTTGAGTTCTCTGTTTCCTATACCATTTTTGACCTCTCCCCATCTATTTTATGCCTACTTATTATGCTGCTTCTTCCCTGTACCTTTTCCTCCTCCATTCCTCCCTTCCCCCTCCTCACTGAAATCCCTCCATGTGATGTCCATTTCTCTGATTCTGTTCCTATTCTGGTTGTTTTTCTTTTTCTTTATTTTTTAGGTTCATTTGTTGATAGTTGTGAGTTTCTTGTCATTTTACTGTTCCTATTTTTTTATCGTTTTTTTCTTAGATAAGTCCCTTTAACATTTCATACAATAAGGGCTTGGTGGTGATGAACTCCTTTAACTTGACCTTGTCTGGGAAGCACTTGATCTGCCCTTCCATTCTAAATGATAGCTTTGCTGGATAGAGTAATCTTGGATGTAGGTCCTTGCCTTTCATGGCTTGAAATACTTCTTTCCGGCCCCTTCTTGCCTGCAAGGTTTCTTTTGAGAAATCAGCTGATAGTCTTAAGGGCACCCCTTTGTAGGTAACTGTCTCCTTTCCTTTTGCTTCTTTTAGGATTCTCTCTTTATCTTCAATCTTGGGTAATTTAATTATGATGTGTCTTGGTGTGTTCCTCTTTGTGTCCAACTTCTTTGGGACTCTCTGGGCTTCCTGGACTTCCTGGAAGTCTATTTCCTTCACCAAATTGGGAAAGTTCTCCTTCATTATTTGTTCAAATAAGTTTTCAATTTGCTGCTGTTGTTCTCCTTCTGGTACCCCTATGATTCAGATATTGGAATGTTTCAGGTTGTTCCAGAGGTTCCTAAGCCTCTCCTTACTTTTTTGATTTCTTGTTTCTTCGTTCTGCTCCAGTTGGATGTATATTTCTTCCTTTTGTTCCAAATCGTTGATTTGAGTTCTGGTTTCCTTCCTGTCCCTGTTAGTTCCCTGAATATTTTGCTTTATTTCATTTTGAGTGTCTTGTATTTGTTCTTTCAATTTTCGAACAAGTTCAATCAGATCTGTGAGCATTTTGATTACCAGGGTTTTAAATCCTCCATCAGATAGGTTGACTATCTCCTCATCACTTAGCTCTCTTTCTGAAGTTTTGCTCTGTTCTTTCATCTGGGCCCTATTTCTTTGTCTCAGCACACCTGTTAAGTTGTAAGGGAGTGGGGCCTAAGGTACTCACCAGGGCAGGGCAACCCTCCTTGCTGTGCTGAGGTGCTGCCTGTCAGGGAGGGGCCAGAGAGGGAACAATGGGGCTTGCCTGTTTGTCTCTAGCTCACTTTCCAACGAACCCTCCCCTCATGTGAGAATGGGAGTTTCTCCCACAGCGGCAACCCCCGAGGTAGTCCACAGACAGTTCTGAGTCCCAGTTTCCTATTCAGCCAGCCCCGACCACTCGGTCCACCACTTTTCCACGGGTTCTCTCTGTCCACTGCCTTACTGGTCTGTTTGGGCTGGTTGACTGTTTCTTTAATTCCTTGGTTGTCGGAGTTCCATGCAGTTTGATTTTCTGGCACTTCTGGTTGTTTATTGATTTTAGATTGGTTGTTAACATCCTTTTGGTTGTGCAAGGAAGCAAAGAGTTTCTACCTAGGCCTCCATCTTGGCTGGAACTCCCCTTTCTTTTCTTCCTGGTCTGAGCCCCTCCACTCCAAACCCCAACCCTGGCTGAAAGCTGGAGGGGAGCGACTCAAAAGAGAGTGGAGTCCAGCCAAGATGTGAAGTGTATTTAACCCTCCAAAATATCCCGTGACACTATCCCTGTTTCACAGACGGGAGCACTGAGGCTGAGAGAGGGGCCTTACAGTCTGCAGGTGGAAGAAGAGCCTAGTTCCAGAGACTGCCTTTCTAGCAGCACTGCCCGACATTCCTAGGACGCAGGCTGCCCAGCACGCACCACCCCACCCCCGCCATGACAGCCCCTTGCTATGCTCCTTGCAGCCTCTTCCCTCTGTTTCCTCATTCTGAATTCCCTCACTAGCAGGAATCTAGTAGGGTCACCTCACAGCTACCCAGCAAAACATTTCTGATTTATCCTATACTTATGGCATTAAAAGCTTGCCATGTCCTTAGTCACTGATCCTAGTGCACACAATATTTGTGTACAACAGTGCCATGAACACTCAATCGGCCCCCTAACTGTGGATCTGCCACTGCAGGGGCCATGTCCTGCCAGGCCTCTGCTTCCTTGTAGGTAAAACAAAAGGATGGCACTGCTGATCTCTGAGACTCCTTCCTACTGCAAGGGTGAGTGGATACAACTGTCTTGGTGCCAGGAGACGATGCTGCTCCAGGGAGCATCTGAAGACAGAACCTGAGGACAGGAATCTCTTACAACCAGAGGGATTTAGATTAGAGGGAAAGGCTTCCTGCCAAGTTGCTAAACACAGCAGTGATTACAGAGAGTTTGAAGAATCTCTTTTCAAGAAATATACAGCCACCACCCTAGCTAGGAAGAGTCTCCCTAAGAAGACAAATCAGGGCTTTTTGGCTTGGACAGACACAGCAGAGAATGGACTTGAGTCTCATGAAGGGAATGGGGTAGATGCTCAGTTCTAGCTGGAGCATCAAACCTGACCTGCCTCCTCTACAGAGTCACCAGCATCAAATAAGACAACATCTCTGAGAGCATGTTCTCTGCTGCTTGGTGCCAAGGCGAGGCCAAGGGGGTTTTATTGTACACTGGAGCTGGGGGTTTCCCTCGTGGCTTTAGGATAAAGGCGGCACTACCTCACATGGAGGGGACAAACCACCTAACTGACAATACCGGTGGACAGGTACAATAGACTCCAAACAAACTCATGAATATCAAAGACCTTGACATTAAATTAAGGCATGCCACTTTGGCTTAGTACAACGGAAAAGTTATCATCATCATCCATCACTCTTTATATTTGCATTTTCCGTGTTTCTACCTTGATCCCCACCCCAGCTTTTGGGGGCGGTTCAGGGAGATATTATCCCACTCTACAGATGATGGATTGAAGATTCAAAGAGGTTACATGGGTTGCCCAAGGTCACACAGCCACCAAGTGGTACAGCTGTTTCTTCTAACTCTAGCTCCAGGTCAATGTCCTTTCTGCTACAGCCTCGCTCATTCATGTGATTCATTCCTTCATTCATTCATTTATGTGTTTATTCACTCAACAGATATTTAGTGGAAACAGTAAACTGGATTATATCCTCTACCCAATCTTGTTGCAAGATTGGGACATTTTCAATGAATTAGTAATAACATGTCCTTCCTCTGCTCTAAAGCCACCCAAAGTGGTGTCATCTTTAACATCTTTTTCCATGGCTGACAAGGTCTTAATGTTTGGCTCGTCTCTCTGACCTCATCTCCTGCTTCTTTTCACCTCCATCTCTAGGTTCTAAGTAGACTGACCTTTGAGTCCCCAAGACACCAACCAAGCTTTTTCCTGTTTCAGGGCTCTTGTACGTGCCATTTCCCTAGTGCAAACACATCTGCACCGTTTTTCATAATTCAGGTCTGAGCTCAAATGTCACATCCTCCCAAAGGGTTTTCCTGACCATCCTAGCCCACACCCTCAACGCAGAGATATTCTCTCACGAAGTACTTTTGATTTTCTTTATGGTATGTATCATTAGCTAGAATTTTCTTATTTATTTTTAATTGTTTGCTCTGTCTACCCCCATCCACCCTCAGGAATGTAAACTCCAGGAGAGTGGGGTCCTTGTCTGCCTTGTTTACTGAAGTAGCTTCCTGTCCTATGGCTAACACATAGCAAGCACTCAGTAAATACTTACTGAATAAAGCCATTAATTACTGGTCAAAGTGTTTACTGCCTTGCATTCAATTGCACTGTACATTCCATGCAGTGATTGTTATAAGCTGTAGATGAAAAAAGAAAAGCCTTCTTTAGGTTCCACTGAAACCTAGTCGCCTACAAGGAAAATGTTTGAGCAGCAGTGGTCAGATCCACACACCCCAGACCGAGGTCAAAATGTTCCCTCCATCCCTTACTTTACTTGGTTGGTTTGTTTTCGTATGGCATCAGTGTATGAGCAGGTTCTTCAGCTTCCCAGCTTACCTCAGACCCTCCAGTCCCTGATAAATGCCGATTACGTGAAAGCGTCTGTAAGGTATGGGCAGTGGACAGCAACCTCTTCTGAGCAACCATACAATTAAAAATATCGACAGGTCACAGAGGGGACAGAACGTCCAGCCAGAGCAAAGACCGCTACCCTTAGTCTCAGAACGAGACCTGTATGGAACAGCACACTGGCTTGCTGTTAGCTCAAGAGTTCCTCTTTCAACAACCTTTTCTTCGTGGTCAGCATCTTTTCCTGTCACTTCTCATTCTTTGTCTGTCCTCTCTCATCTCACTCTCTCTTATGCAAGGGGCTGAAAGACTCATTCGCATTAAGGTATAGATGACTGATAACTTCCCAGGCATCCCTGCAGACTACGAGAAAGAGTCACAGTTAGGAATGGAGCTACAGTGGACTGTTAGGCACCCAGCTTTACCTGGGGAAACTATAGCAGCTGACGAGAAGGGTTTCGTCCTGTTCTTTCTTGCTCCAACTCTTCAGTTTCTTGCAAGAAACCCCTCACAGGCCATGTGATCATGGAGTCAAAGAGTCTCATTGCAAGGTTGAGAACAGCACATTGTCACATGGCCGGAAGGTAAATTTAGAGGAAATCTTCAAGAAATATGATTGGGTCTTCTTAGCATCTACCAATTCTGTGGGGAATTTCCATTGGCGGTGTATCTTAAAGGCCTTTGGCTACAGAACTCTTAACTCTTACCTTGGCCCAGTGATCGGGACTATAATTACAGAGAATGAGTGTGGGTTTAAGGAACGTTAAGAAACATAATTACCCGTCTGTAATGCACCTCTTTGCAGCTGTAGATATGGGGCAGGACCAGCACTGACTTCCTCGCTAAGGTTTGAACGACGTTGTTGCTGTAACTCTGAGAACAAGGAGATGAAGACGGTTTCTGTCTATTGAACATTGCTCCATGTGATGCTGGTGACCATCCCACGAAACAGATACTGCTATTCCCCTTTTTCAGAAAAGAGGTAAACTACCTCGCCCAAGTTTATCTAGCCAGGAAACGCCAGAGCCCCGGTTCCTTCTGATTCTGAAGATTCTTTAGTTTTCTTCCTCACATTTGTCAAATCATAATAACCTACTGAAGAATGATCTTGTGATGCCCAATAAAATTTGTGCAATTATAGTTTTAACTTCCTGGATTGGAAAAGAATGTTTCAAGTAAGTTTGTTGAGGCACCTGGCTGAGTGTTTTTGGGTTGTTCTACTGATCTCATACCTTACGACGCATGTTTGCTGAGCAGACATGAGCCCAGTGCTACTGCCGGCGGAGAAAGACGCAGCAGTGAACAGAGCAGGCAACGGCCTCGTCTTCGGGGAGCCTGCAGTGAGGTGGGGTGGGGGGCAGAGGAGAAGCGGATATGGACGATGGAGGCTGTGCCAGACAGTCGGAAGGGCTGTGGAGTCAAATCAAACGGGTAGAATACGAAATGGTGGGGCTGTGGCTTTAAATGGTCGACTCGCCTCACTGAGAAGAGGTGTTGGAGTAAAGGCAGGGCTGGGGGAGCCGAGCAGGTGGCTGCCTGGGGGAAGTTCACCCAGGAGTGGGCGCAAGCATGGAGTTTGAGAGATGGAGTATGTCACTTGCTTGGTTAATTATAAAAATAAATTAATTTATGAAAAACAGCACTCTGATTAAGTTATTTGGTATTGCAAATGCCACAAAAAGAGGGAAAAGATTTTAAATTTAATCTCTTGAGATAAAATCAGGATCGGTGGTTACCCCTGGGAGCATGGGCACTGCTGGAAGGGGGTGAGAGGGGCCGCTGGGCTGCAGAAGACACTTGACAGCCGGATCTGGGGTGGGCCGGTCAGTGCTGGTTGTCACCTGTTCCACACTTACTGTCTGTGCACTGCGCTTGGTGCAGTTGCACCTCGATTTTTAAAAATTAAATGTAAAGAGTCCTTAGTTTTTCACTTCTGGCATCTGAAGTAACGTATTTACAAGCTGTGCGGTATCAGAATTTTTAGTGCACATTTTATGGTTTCTTCTTTGCCTGCCCTGCTCAAGGCCACAAGTCACTCAGAAAAACAAAACTTAAAAAGAGAGCAGAGTTCAAGCCTTTGCTCTATGATCTTGGAACTGGTCGTTCTTCTGGGTGGGTTTCTAAACTATGAAATAGGACAGATGGTAATGGTGTTTACTTCGTGGAGTTATTGGGGGGCCAAAATGAGACAGTCTCTGTGAAAGTTCTCACTTCAGTGCAAGACCACAGAAATCTCGGTTAATATTATTAATTGTGATGTAGCCAATGTTTCTCTGGGGGGCCTGTAGGGACACACTGTGGTGGGCCACCACCTGCGTTCTGCAGCTGTCTGCCCTCGAGTTTGTCACTTTCTGCTGGGCACGGCAGGTCCCCCTGCCACAGCCACATGGCATTCTACAGACTGCTGTTACTTTTGAGTGACAATCTTTAGGAAAGGACTCCGCAGACGGAGTCAGTCATACCCTGAAAGCCTAGACGGTTTAATCCACAGCCCTTTCCATTAGCACCATCTCAACCCCGCAGGGCTCAGACGTGACTCCCTGGGCAGGGAGGCCAAGGTGAGAGGCATAGAGCCTGCTGTGTGGACTCCATCCTTCCCTCTGTGGGCAAGATAGATAGATCAGGCTACCTGGCTCCTCTAGGATGCGTTTTCCAAGGGATCCACTGTTTGTGGGAGCCGTTGGGTTGGGGGAGACATTTTCTGTAGCGAATTGAAAGACATTGATGAAACTGAAGTCAGTCAATCTTTTATCAGCACCATGTGCCTGCAGTTCTAAACAAAATCAGTAACAACCTGCTCCCACCCACCATATTGGCCTAAGGCCTCATAGCTGTGGTAATTACTGTTGAGTTTAGCTACACAAACGCACGCATGCACACACACCACACACATGCACTTCAAATCAGCACTTTTTCATGTCTGATTATTCTCAAACATTGGATTCTATATGGCAGTTAATTTGGAGAACTCCCAGTCAACCTGGTTCTGTTCCCCACTTCCCCCCACCCGCAAGGACTCCAGGAAAGGCCTTGACCCAGAGTGTGCTCCCAACGGCGGGCGGAGTGGGTTGGACAGCTGAAGCTCTCTTCCAGACACAGTCCACATCTTCACCCTCGTGCTAGTGTCTCTTCTTGCACTTAAACAATTGATTTAAAGTAAATGGTGTGATATGGTGATTTATAATAAACATATATTTTGATCTTCATCCAGGTTTCCTGGCTCACAGATCCCCAAACTCTTGGAATTTCCTGTGCAATCAGAGCAATGGTAACATCTTTTGTTATAATATTAGGTCTTTTGTCCTCAGTTCCTGAAATAGCTTCAGAGCAGTAAAGGCGAAATTAGCGTCCTGTTATCCATGTAACAATTTCCTCTCAACAACAATTGAATTTATGTTAATGAGGTGACTTAGAAAACCCCTAAGGGTGGGGGTTGGTTGCCAGGGGATCAACTAGGATGGGAGGATTGGAGGATTGGAACGCCCCCACCCCACCCCCATTTCTGGGAAGGGGAGAGGGGCTGGAGGTGGAATCAGTTGCAATGGTCAATGATTTCATCAAGCACGGCTGTGTGAAGAAGCTCCACAAAACCCCAAAAGGACAGGGTTTGGAGAGCTTCCAGGCTGGGGAGCTAGAACGCACCCACATGTCAGGGGGTCAGTGAACAGTATTATCTCTTTAATATCCTTTGTAATGAACTGGTGATCTAGTAAGCAAAGAGGTTTCCTGAGTTCGGTGAGTCATCCTAGCAAATGCATTGAACCCAAGGAGGGGGTCGTGGGAACTTCTGACTTACAGTCAGTTGGTCAGAGGCACAGGTAACAGCCTGGACTTTATTTAGACTGGTGTCCAAAGTAGAGGCAGTCTTGTGGGACTGAGCACTTCACCTGAGGCATGTGATGCCATCTCCAGGTTCAGAGCGTCAGAATTGAGTGAAATTCGTGGGACACAGAGTCAGAGTCCCCTGAGAATGGCAGAACTGCTCTGCAGTGCTGGAAAGACTCATGCTGGAGACAGTGACGGCACCCTGAGTGCAAAGGTGAAGACACAGAATCTGAGTGTCTTCAGTCCTGGCGTTTTATGTGAGGAGTTAGAGTCTTTATGTGTGTTCGAAACCTAAAACAGTGAAACAGAGTCTCAACTGCAAAAGGTATAATGTTTTGCTTGGCAATAGTTCATTTTGGTTTTGCATAAAATATTTTCCTCAATTTGGATGCTTTCTTTAATATTATTGCTTATCTTTTTATTATCTTAAAACCAAAGAATGAATAATCAATGAAACGATTATTGCATGGTCATTTTTTAATATTTTAAAATACTTTATTTATTATTTATTCTTACAGAGAGAGGGGAGGGAAGAGAAAGAGAGTGAGAGAAACATTGATCGCTTGCCTCTTGAACGTGCTCCTACTAGGGACCAGGCCTGCAACCCAGGCACGTGCCCTAACTGGGAATCGAACTGGCAACATTTTGCTTTGCAGGACAATGCCCAACCAACTGAGCCACACCAGTCAGGGCCTATTACGTGATTATTATGGAAAATAATTTTGAGATATTGTGGGGTGAGGTGTAAAATAATTATTCCCAGTGTCAAATACACTGGGCACATTGATGACTGCATACCACTCAACCAAACACAGTACATTCCACAGGTATTTTTCTCTCATGCCATATGTCTTCCTACGTTACCACAGCTGCCCATCTAAGATGTTCAGATACAGCCTTATTGGGAAGCCAGGGGTGATGGAAATGACCTACGATATATCTGTTAAGGTTCCTTCATTCAAAAAGCTCTCATTGGGCACCTTCCTTGTATGTTTGGTATAGTCAAAGCATTGCACTTGAACCTGGAGAAAGTTATAGTGCTAAGGAAACTAAGATTTCCCTATTAACTTCAAAATTGAGAAAAATAACAGCAGAAGACAGTTAAATATCTTGGTCTTTAAGTGGCTACAATTATGATATCATTTCCAAAATACACCCATTAAAAAGGGAGTTTTATAGGAGGCAAACACACACTTACAATGTAGTAGTAGTTGATAAACAGAAAGTCCGTTTATGTTATTATATATTTATAAGATGAGTCCTAACCTGTTGTCAGGAGACCAGTAATTGTAGAGAAACTCCCTCATAATGGAGAACACATGCCCCGACACCACCCAAGCATCTAGAGGGCCTCTTGACGTGCCCCTGGAACATGTGGTAAGCTGCTATTTTCTGATTTATTTAATAGAAGCAATTCCTGCTCATTATTCATCTTATTATCATTGGTAATAATAATAACAGGGTGTTTGAACATGTTACTTAGCTCTGGAATTAAGCAGAAGGGCAGGCTTACAGCCTACTGTTTGTTACTCATCTAATGGAGCATAGGATGGGGACACTGAGGGCGGCGTGGGTGATGGCCGGGGCTACAGGTGTGTTTTGGGGGTGAGGGGTCCTCCCACCTGTGTCATTCCTCAGCAGTACGAGGCCGTGAAGATGCTGGTCCTGTCAGTTCCTCAGACAGTGTCTATGGGATGTCAGACATCACAGGTGGGAGACACTGCAAAAGTGATTGTTCTCTTTGCTGTTGGACAAGCCCTTGTATCATGGAGATTTCAGGACAGTTTTGTTCTTTGACATGCAAGCACCATGGTGGCCTCCTGTACTAGACCTTCAAAGAGGCAGTTAGCAGAAACAGCTATGGCATACAAGGAAGATAGAGCCTCTTATTTGGGACCATCAGATCTTAAAGCCAACTTTCTCTCTGTAAGAGCATAGGTGAGAACTTTCTCCCTGGTGTAACGATAATAACTAGAAATTTCACACTGTGCGGGAGTCTATGAGAGCCTTACCCACGTGCAATCTCACCTGTAACAGGTCTTTTGGCTTGCTGTAGAACATAAATTCAGTCCTCATTTTGGACACGAAGGAGCTGACAATCAACCAGGAACACCAGGAAAAACAGGGTCCGGCACGGACCAGAGTTTGAAATTCAGCTCCTCCATTGCTACAGGTGGGAACTTTGAGAAGCGACTCAAGTATTCTGAGCCACGTTTCCCTCACCTGTAGAATGTAAACCATCATACCAAGCATTCCAGTCCGTTATGAGACTGATGAAAAGCTGTGTGTTAAACACGACATGCAGGCGAAGGCAGCTACTACTCTCAGACCGCCACCCAGCTTCTCTCCTGTTCCCGTTGTCCTCACTGCAGTCCAGCCCATGTGGGCCTTGGCTCTCAGTGTTCTTCCCTGTCGCTCAAAGTCTTGACAAACTCTCCTTTCCGTATTTCAGTAAAGGTCAGAATAAGGAGGGTGAATTGCAGGATTTCATTCGTTTCCTCCCAAGGAACTAGAAGATCATTCCAATCAAAACATTACTTCGCTGGTGTTTAAAAACTGCACTGAAGGAAAGTACAATTACTCCCAGGCTTTACATGGGGAAGTTGAGGCTTGGATAGTTTAGAAAAGTGCTTGATTGCATGTAATAAACCACAGCCTTTACTGGGCAGTTGTGTGTTGTTTTTCTCCCCCTCAAAAGGGTGCTTTCCACCATTATCGTGTTGGTGAACAAGAAAATCCTTTCTGCTGCAGGAGTAAAATGAATTGGAACCAGTATTAATAAATAGAGCTCTTCACAGTTTACGAAGCCCTTCCACAAAAGCACCTCCCTAATTTCGTGCAATATTCCTTGCGAGAAAGGTGTTAGTCCTATCGTCATTTTAGAAAGGAAACTGAAATTCTGAGAGGTCACTTGACCTGTCCGAAGTCATGGCATCCGAACAAGTCTCTCCAGGTCAGGGTGGCCCCTGATGCCATACACCCTTACACCATGCACCTCGCCCACGGACCTGTAAGGTGACAGCATGCGAGTGTTTTGCTGAAAGCGTACTTCTTCATCCGCACATCCCTCCCTGCCCGGCCCCTGCATTTTTCTCCGGTCTGTGCGGCTCCCAGTTTTCAAGCTCTTGCTCTGCTGCTGAGCTTCCTCGATTCACACCTTCTTTTCAGACATCACGGTACCCTGATCCTCCACCTCGCCTTTGTACTCCTGACACCAAGAGCGTGAGATGGGAGGCGTGCACGTGCATTTTTCTGTTTTTCATCTGACTTTACAACCCAGTCCTCGATGAATGTTAACCCCAGCGCTGTGGACCTTGAAGCTCATGTCACTTGAGAAGTCCGCTATAGTAAAGAAAAACAGAATTAGGTTCAGAGCCTTGGAAGAAGTTCTTCTAAGTGAGGGGCCCTTATTGCTCACGCTTCATAGCTTCGTAGCAGACTGACAGAATCCACCTCTGCCCCCAGGTAGGATGCAGCTCCAGGGTGGCTACCCTTTGGTGACTCTACCTTGGGCCAAATGCTGAGCTTGCAGGCGTAGCCCACTTAACTCTCCCAACACAGCCAAGAAGGTGTGATGGTTCCCATTTTATCGTTCAACTCCTCTCTAGTTTATTGGGCTTTTCTGTTTTTTAAGTATGTTTTATTGATTATGCTATTATACTTGTCCCAATTTTTTTCTCCCTGATATACCCCTTATCCCTGCACCCTCCCCCACCCTCCAGAATTCCCCCCCACCCCCTTGCCCTTAGTTTGTGTCCATGGATTGTACATATAAGTTCTTTGGCTTCTCCATTTCCTATACTATTCTTAACCTCCCCCTGTCTACTTTGTGCCTACCAATTATGCTTCTTATTCCCTGTACCCTTTCCCCTCATTCTCCCCTCTCCCCCTACCTGCTGATAACCCTGCATGTGATCTCCATTTCTGTGATTCTCTTCCTGTTCTAGTTGTTTGCTTAGTTTTTGTTTTTTAGGCTCAGTTGTTGATAGTTGTGAGTTTGTTGTCACTTTACTGCTTATATTTTTTATCTTCTTTTTCTTAGATAAGTTCCTTTAACATTTCATATAATAAGAGCTTGGTGATGATGAACTCCTTGAACTTGACCTTATCTGGGAAGTACTTTGTCTGCCCTGCCCTTCCGTTCTAAATGAGAGCTTTGCTGGATAGAGTCATCTTGGATGTAGGTCTTTGCCTTTCATGACTTGGAATACTTCTTTCCAGCCCCTTCTTGCATCCAAGGTTTCTTTTGAGAAATCAGTTGATAGCCTTATGTGAACTCCTTTGTAGGTAACTGTCTCCTTTTCTTTTGCTGCTTTTAAGATTCTCTCCTTATCTTTAATCTTGGGTAACTTAATTATGATGTATCTTGGTGTGTTCCTCCTTGGGTCTAATTTCTTTGGGACTCTCTGGGCTTCCTAGACTTCTTGGAAGTCTATTTCCTTTGCCAGATTGGGGAAGTTCTCCTGCATTATGTTTTCAAATAAGTTTTCAATTTCTTGCTCTTCCTCCTCTCCTTCTAGCATCACTATGATTTGGATGTTGGAACGTTTAAGGTTGTCCCAGAGGTTCCTAAGCCTCTCCTCATTTTTTTGCATTCTTGTTTCTTCATTCCATTCCAGTTGGATGTTTATTTCTTCATTTTGTTCCAAATCGTTGATTTGAGTCCCAGTCTGCTTCCCTTCACTGTTGGTTCCCTGTGTATTTTCCTTTATTTCACTTTGTGTAGCCTTCATTTCTTCCTTCACTTTGCAACCAAGCTCAATCAATTCTGTGAGCTTCCTGATTACCTGCATTTTGAACTCTACATCAGATAGGTTATTTATCTCCTTATCACTTAGTTCTTTTTCTGGAGTTTTGATCTGTTCTTCCATTTGGGCCATATTTCTTTGTCTCAGCACACCTGTAACGTGGTAAGGGGCAGAGTCTTAGGCATTCCCAAGGTAGGACAACACTTTTTGCTGCGTTGGGGCACTGTCTGTGCAGGAGGCGTCAGAGAGGGAACAACGCCACATGCCCGGCTCTCGTCCCACTTTCTGTCACTTCCCTTATTTCCCACAAGCAGATTGTACCCTTTCAGGTGCTGATTTGCAGGAGGGTGGGTTTATGTACATTTTAGGATCCTGTGGGCCTCCCCAATGGGCTCTAGTGTGAGACTGGGAGTTTCTCCCACCACTGCAATCCCCACAGATTTTTTTACAGCCAGAGGTTTGAGTCTTTAGTTTCCCGTGCTGAAACCCTGGGTTTCGTGGTCTGTCTCACTCCCCTGTTCTTCCTCCTGGCTTATTTGTGGGCGAATACGGGATCACCTGCTGGTCCGCTGCCTTGCCTTGCCAAACATCCTCTCTGCCCCAGCTGCCCATCTCCACCACTCCTGCCAGTCTGGATGATGTTTCTTTAACTCCGTGGTTGTTGGACTTCCATGCAAATGATTTTCTGGCAGTTCTGGTTGTTCTTTGTTTTTAAGTTGGTTGCTATCCTTCTTTTGGTTGTGTGAGGAAGTGAAGAATTTCTGCCTATGCCTCCATCTTCTAGTTTATTGTTATCAACTCACATTTGAGTTTCTTGAACTCAGGGATCCTGCTTTCTATTTCTTGGTGGGATCTGCATTGAGCCCAGCACATTTCTGAGCTTGTAAGTGTCTTATGGATGAATGGATGTTTGAACAAATGAGTGAATAAAGAGTACGTGTTCAATAGCTACTTGTTAAACTCATAGCAGAAAATTTAATGATTATAATAATTACCATTTATTGAATGTCTATTATGATCCAATTCCTCCTCAGACACTATCTCTAATCTTAGTGACCTTGCAGGGTGAGGATTACTACCTCTAATTTATAGTCGAGGAAGTTGAGGCTCTTAATGGTTAAGTCACTTACCCAAGGTCAAACAGTAAGTAGCAGAGCCAGAGTTGATGAACTCTAAAGCCTAAGTTCTTTCCACCTCACACGACATCACAGAAGCAGGAACCAGGATACTTCCATCAGGGGAACGGTGTCCGGTCTGGCTGAGCAGCTGATCACTATGCCTACTCACCTCTAATGAGGAGGTGAAGGGAGGTCCCTTCCTACTTTATCTTCTCCTGCCTCTCTTGTTCTCTCAGAATCTTAGCCATGCTCTGCCTACACCCACATGACATATAAGTCTCATGAATTTGAAGTGGGCAAGCCCTGGCCAGGTGGCTCAATTGGCTGGAATGTCATCCTGTACACCGAAAGTCTGTGGGTTCAGTTTCCGGTCAGGGCACATCCGTAGGTTGCAGATGGAATCCTTGGTCAGGGCAACTACGGGAGGCAAACAATCAATATTCCTCTTTCACATCAGTGTTTTTTTTTTTTCTCTCTCTCTCCTCCCCACACCCCTCTCTCCCTCCCTCCCTCTCTCTCCAAAATCAATTTTTTAAAAAACATATCCTCGGGTGAGGATTTAAAAAAAAGTGGACAAAATTCTCTTGGTGGGTCCACAGTAGGAAGTAGAATTAAATAAAAGCTATCTTGGCAAACAGAGTAACCATGTCAAAGAGACCAGGTGCTGAGGACCACACCTGTGAGCCACCGCCTGGGCCCCAGCAGAGGGGATGAGGCAAGCAAGAGACTCCAGAGCTTTGCCTTCTGCTCCAGACTTCTCTGCAGATAAATCAGCAGAAAGGTGCCATTTGTGGTCTCTTTGGACCAACAAGACTCTGTGATCATAGGGGAATGTGAAGATGAATGCCAGATTCCCACCAAGTGCTGGTAATGAGATCTTTCTTGGGCAATTTTTATATGATAAAAATGTGATGGTGCTTTTAAGAGGTTTCAAGCGCCTTAGGCAAAAGATGCTCTGATAACTTTGGAATGAGGCGCTCAAAGGCTTTCACCTCCATTATCTGACTGAAGTCTCTCTAGCCTTCTAGGGCTAGGAGGGAGGCAGTAACAGTAATTCCCATTTTATAGAGGGGAAAATGGAAGCCCAGGATGGTCGAGCCCAAAAGGTCACTGGGTTTATTCTATAGTTGACTTAGACTGTGATCGGCCCAATATAAGAAGTTCCTAGAATCGGCTTCTTCACTGTAGTGTAATGGAGCAACACAGAGAATTTGTTATTTCAAGAATGCTGTTTGATGCCTGAGGAGATGGTTATGTTGGAGACGATAATGATGGTATGATGACAATGGTGACTACGACCAGCACCAAAGACCTGAATTCATTCAGGAATAATAGTACAAAGAGCACTACGTGTCCTGTGTACTGAGGCCAGAAGACTTTGCTCAGTCCTCTCAGATGGGTGGCAAACCACCGGTGATGTGAGCTGCAAAAAACAGGGGGCAGGGAGATCAAAATCAACCTGCCCTTTAGTTTACAGTGAGGTCTATCGTCCATGGTTCTGGAATTCCAGGTGATTCCCAGAGCTGGCCAGTCAATAATGGATGCCTGTAAAGATGTCTGGCCCTGGCAGTTGAGGACAGGTGCTGCTCATATCCCTAAAAGAAAGAATGTGAAGAGTGTGACTAGCTGGTAAGTTCTCGCTTTTAGCTACCTCGGGTTCCACTTCAATTTTCCTTGGAAGGGCAGGTAGTACAGAGACCTGGCGATTTCCCCACTCCTTGGGGCCCCTCAGTAGGGCAGCCTTCAGTCTGCAGCTTCAGCTTCCCGTTGGTCTGGCAGGCCTTGTCAGGTGGCCACTGTGTTCTTATGGGCCTCCCTGTCCAATTTTGCTTTCTCCCTTTTTCTCTCAGAAGTCTTACTCCCCCCAAAATCTTGTGCACATCAGCACGTGCTTCCTGGAGAACCCAAACAACACACCTGCCTTAACCTCCAAAGCAACAGAAGTAACTAGGGCCCGAACAAAACTAGAAGCATCAAGATCCTGCATTTGGCAGGAAGAAAAGCAAGAGCCCAGGTCACCGGACGACTGAGTGGCTAGAGGCATGGATGGCAGCGGCTGGCACCAGGGCTCTGCCTGGCCTGTCGGGACCCAGCCATCAGGTTCCCCTCCAGGGGCAGCTAACTGCACTCAGGTGCTAATGCCAGGGCACCAAGCTTTCACTCCACCTTGCAAGAAGGCGGTGCACTGGGAGGTAAAGCTTCCTGCAGCCTAAGTGACTGTGAGGCTTGAGTGAACTGTCTCACCGCTCTGAGCCTCAGGTGCCCCTGTGTAAAGTGGGGCCAGTGGCCTGTGTTGGTGAGGCTTATTTTTCACTTGATCCAGAGATGGTTCTCTTTCCAAGCCCACGTCTGGATCAAGTACAACTGATCTGGACCTGGACTCTGTGCCTGGAAGAAGGAGGAAGATTCACAGGGTTCAAAATGTCCTCTGTCACATATGACCTTCCAGATAGCTGACCCAAGTCTGAACAATAGCCTTGCCCTCCACTCCACAGTCTGAGTTTACCCTGAGTGTGTGGAGAAAAAGACACACCTACACACAGGCCCGTTCAGCACCCCTCAGGGTTCAATCCAGGGGCAATGCCTGGCTGGGAAGGAGAGCAGTTCCCCTCTGTCTTGGAATCAAGAAGGCTTGGTGAACCCCAGAGATGACCCCAACCTGGGGTGCAGAATGTCCAGCTCCAGAAGTTCTGGTGCCTGTACTTTTTGAGATGAGCAACTGTTGTATCAAGAACTGAGGGTTTTTTAATATAATTTATGAACTTTCCTTGATAATTCTAGTTCCCACCTGGCACCATACACAGTTATCACAGTATAATTTACCATATTCCTTTGCTGTTCTTCTGTACATCCTTGTGACTATTCTGTGACTACCAATTTCCGACATGGTAACTCTTTAATATGGGAAGACAATCAGGTCCCCCAAAGATGTCTTTTTCCGGCTACGTGACCGGGGTCCTCAGCGTTCCTTCTTTGATCTAATCCTCTCTGCTGCTGCCCATACTCCTTTGGGCTAAGTCCAAGTTTGTCAGTATCCCTTTTAAAATAAAGCACAAAGGGCTCGCTCTGACTGGTGCAGCTCAGTTTGGTGGGTGTCATCCTGCAAAGCGAGAGGTCAAGGGTTGGATTACTGGGGTCGCAGAGGAGAGGCAATCAGTCGAGGTTTCTCTCTCACATCAGTATTTCTCTCCCGCTCTTTCTTCTTCCTTCCCCTCTCTTTAGAAACAAATAAATAAAATATTAAAAAAAAAAACACAAAGAGCTTAATTCTGTGCTTAATGAGAAAGGTGAGCAGAGAAGCCTCCGTGTTGAGTTACAGACCTGTTGGAAGTTAATGCCAATCACACCACATGGCCTGTCCCAGAGAAGCCGTGAGGTTGCTGGAGGCGGAGCCCTAAACAAATGAACGAAAACACATGTTCTCACAGGGGTAGATAGCCCTCCAGGATTTTGGAATGTTCTATTTCTTCACCTAGGAGATGGTTACATGAGCTACTCGTTTTTTAACAAATTATTGAGCTGAACATTTTAAAAATTTTGAGATTACTTTATATTCTTTACTGAGATACAATTTCCATATAATACAACTCACACATTTAAAGAGA